>ML208318.1:94592-125934 GCA_004369065.1 Pluteus cervinus | reverse complement strand
CCATTGACGAGCAACCAGACAAGCGGCCTTCAACGTTTGCGGATCATCCTGAAGGATCCTAGCTATGATGTCGAGGATATCGAGTGGCAGCGCTAACATGTTGGCGGCGCACAACGCGTATTCGGGGAAAGCCGCTCGACCTCGGGGCCTAATAGGGCACTGACACGGTGAAAATTGTCATAGATATTTGGACAAGATAAGATAGGGAGACAAATCATGCATGCACAATTATAACATTGGTGATAGCCAGACAAATCCACATAAAAACATGTCAAGTTGAAAGGATGAAAAAAATATCAAAAATAGTCATAACAAGTCGTGAATCACGAAGCTATACCACCTCGTTAGGCCTCTAATAGACGAGAAACTGACCGAGCGGCAAGCCAGCACACCACCGTGTGCGCGCGCCACCAAGCAGATATAACGTGGTTCACTTGAAGACCGCATATACGCACTCCAAACAACCGCCACGCATTACTCTCCTCTTCGTGCAAGGAACGCGCCCATATCACCAGCCCTTCCCATACCTCCTCTCTCTCCAACCCTTCCGAACCCAGTACTCGGGAACTCAGCCGTCTTCGTCCTTCTCTGAGGTTTCTGTCCTCCGACAGCCTGCTGCTGCTGATCAGCTAGCGACTTATCTGACTGAGCAGAAGCTGGTGGTGGTGGTGACGGTGCAAATGGAGAAGGTCCTAGGTCCCTTGGTACGGGTGCCCAAATCGTTTCTTCTCCACGTTCAGCCCGAGCGGGGAGTTGTGATTCATGGGTATATGCGGCCGTGGAGGTCGGATGAAGCGAGGGGAACGATGCACTTGCTGGTGATGCAATAGATGGTGATTGTGTTGTACTTTGAGACGTGGAAGAATGGGATTTATGTGAACGGCCAGATTTCTTGGATTTTTTCTTGTTAGGGCCGGGGGTGGACGACGATGACTGCGGAATATAGTTCGGCGTGGGAGGCATGGAAGGTATGGATGAATGTGGACGGAATGATTGTGAAGTCTGCGAGAGAGATGCAGAAGTTCGACTACGAGAATCTGAACCACCACCTGAATTGGAGTTGGACGACCTGGTGGGACGCGTGTACATTCCACCGTCCAAATCCGTAGCATCCTCGTCAGGAGAGTCTTTGGCTGCAGCACGAAGAGCCGGTGCTTCAGCGAAAACATATTGCCCAAAGTCTTCATCACCAACGAACTCTGGTGGAAATCCTTCACCACTGCCTTGGAACCCTTCGAACTCCCCGCTGTCGTTAACGCCGGTGGCGAGAGCCACAGCCATCTTCCTCATCTCCTTTCTCTCATGTCTCTTCCGCCTCCTCTCCTCCTTTATAAGACGTTCTTCTTCCGCTCGTTGTTCAGCTAGCATAGCCAACTCCTCTGGAGAGAACTGGTCGATAGTAGCCGGGTCCAAAGGTGACGCATCCGAATCCCAAGTAGACGTAGTCCGCGTACTAGGGTCTGTACGAATGCGAGACGGCCTAATAGGTCGACGAATAGGATCATTGTCGTCGTCCCCATCCGCCCCAGGAAGCTGTATAGGTTGTGGCTTCCCAAACAGATTAAACCCAAACAATTGAATCTTCTTCGCCTTTCTCTTCTTCCTAGCCCGACGTCCAAAACCAGGGTTTGAATGCAACGAAAGCGTTTCCGCCTCTGTGTCCGTTGATTCTGGGTCTGCCAGTAAACCCTGTAATTCGTCGGGTCTTGCACGACGAATTCGATTCCTCGTGGGGTCATTAGAATTGGTAAGTGAATCCGATGAATCACTTCGAAAATGCCCATGTCCAGACAAAGGTGGAGTAGGGGCTAAGCAAGGCAAACATGATCCGACTGTTGCTCTAACAGCATCAGACCATGAAAACCCTAGGTCGCCCATTTTTTTCAATAGGCTTTACGTGTGAAGGGGTGGTCCCTTGTTCCTAGCTTCCCGTGGAGTGAGGCAGGGGTATTGAGGCAGGTTTTCGAATAAAGAATGAACGAACGAGGAAGAGAAAAGGTGAGAGAGAGAGGAGGGGGAGGCGGTGACGGTGGGAGGTCAACGAGGTCAACAGCGGTCTGGCTGTGGCATGGCAATTTGGCATGCGCAATCACCCTTTCGCCTCGCGGCAGTGAACCCGGTTTGGACACCCAACGACCCGGGCCACGTGGTAATTTGCGCACAGACCACTCATCGAGCTCTGCCGGTTGAATTTGTCCAAACGCTGACTTGTGGTGGATGATAAAATTGATTCATGAATTGCAAAATAATCTAAACTAAATCTAGAGCAAAAGGATAACGCTGGACGCTGCTTGGAATGGTGGGGAATCATCCAACATCTAAATTATAATTAACCGAGCTGAAGTGCCCAATATCAAACGCACGACGCCAGGACTTCGAACAGTGATTCAAAGTCAAAAATGTCCAGCATGCGTGTAGCAAAGTGGTGACGCATTTCAGTATCTACAGGTCGATCTCTGCCAGAGTAACGTTGGGTACATGCTGACAGAATTGTACGAAATGAAATTAAGTTGGCCAAGATCAAGACCGGATATACCAAAACCAGAGTTGAAAGGGAGATGCCATTACAACTATTAGATATCCAGGGCATACCGCCATAATACTTGGTGCACCTCCTGAGCATGAAACGAGGTCACCGGAATATGAGAAGTACCGGTCAGTGAGAGAAGGACCTGGAAATCATCCTCTACGGGACAACCCGGCCCTATCAAAACATATGAGCGTATGAATATTAACGTTAACGCCAAGGATTCCAACAACCCACCGAAAGACGGATACACTGTGATCCTGCCTTGTTCACGAAGCTTCGGTACATTCTTGAGAAATTTAGCCAGGTGTCCGTTTCTCTGCTTCTCCCTCCAATCTAGGATATATCTCACGAGAGGGGAAAAATAAACCCCGACCCCAGTGTACAACACACCAAGCTCATCATCGAGTTTGTGCCACCCGGCCACATTGACGGGGTTCGACACGTGAGTGTGCAAATTGCCATATACGCAGATAACTTTGAGTTGAGGGACGTTTGCCAGGAAGTCTCGAATCCAAGAGAATTCATATGGTCCATTCCGTGTTCCCAGGACAGGGGAAAGAGTTTGGAGCCGTTTCATTTTGTCGAAAGGAAATGGGGAGGGTCCATTGAGGATGCTAAAATCTACCGACAAGTGTAAGCTCCACGTTTGTAGTATATGAACACATATATACAAGAGAGACGCACCTCTGGTAAGCAATCCATAGGACAAATGCTTTATCGTCGGAGCAACAAGATCCAAGAAAGCTCGAATTGGTTCGAAACCTTCTGGAGTGTAAGCGTTTTCATCCGGGCCCCGAGACAGCGAAAGCGTCTCTAATTGCGAAAAATCTAAAGGGCAGTGAGGTTGAACGAACCAAGCGAGCAACCCATGACTGGTTACAACGCAAAGTTTTCGTATACACGGGCGTGGCGCTGGAGAATCCGTCGAAGACTCCAACTTTTGTGGTTTACCCAGTCCAAAGGCGGGGGCAGCTGCCGTGGATGTCGATGATAACTGCATATCATGAAACGAGACATCGGCCAATTCGAGTTCTGCGAGTGTGGCAGGAACCGAAAGCAATACGCTGGATGACAACGTCAAACCGCATAGAGAAAGAGATGTTAATCGATCGGAAGATATCAGGAGGTCGAAGGCTGATCGGAAAGGGATGGATCGTCTATAGTGGTCTTGTATACCACTATCCTCAACCCAAAGTCGAAATCCTTTGAGTTGCCACGGACCCGTATCTGCTAAAGATCCCAGCTCTTGAATAGAGCCTGCAGGGAACCCTACATTGACCCATAAGCGATCTACGTGGGTTTTGAATCTGGGGAAGGTCTGGATTGCGGTTGCGATCTTCTGACTTCGAGGTGCACCGATCTTGATCATAACGCGAGAAAGTAATAGTGGCTGAGCGAGAGTTCGCCAGGAGGAGGAAGCGAGGCAGCACGATATGAGGGTTTTGAGACGGTCAGACCCAATAAAACTTGTGTTGATCCAGGAAAAGATTTCCGAGATGATTTCTGTCGGGAGAGTGGGAGGTGGCATCCCGAACTGTCTGAAGCTGTGGAAGCTGTTCGAGTTCTGGAGGTTGTTCGTGATCGCAGGAGCAAATTTCTCGTTTGGACTCCGCTCAAAACCCAGTACGAAGTTTGCCGCTTAGAACCTTCAACGAATCAGTACTTCGGCCTCGATGATTGTGGTTTCGACGTAAAGTCATGTAATTATTCTAGGTACTACCAGCATCCACGAAAATGGCCGTAAGGATTCGAATACTGAAGTAAAAACATGTACAGTGGATAATATTAAAATCATTCGATGTCAATTGCAAGAGCAAAGCGCCATAATGCTTGGCGCACCTCAGCAGGAGACGAGCCCACAGGGATATATGTCGGGCGAAGTGAAGAAAGTGGACCTGTGCAACCGTTATTCGTGGGGCATGACGGACCTAGTCCCAGATCAGCATACAGAAACCGAAAAAGATATTCCACGCACCGAAGGACGGAATGACAGTGAACCTTCCCTGTCCGTGAAGCGTTGGTACAAGCCGGAAAAGTGCAGCAAGTAAAGCTTCATCCTCCTCCTCTCGAGTATACTGACTTTTCCATGCATAAGGATAAAGATAGACCCGAGTCAGGTTAAAAGGCGACAAGCTGAATTCGCTGTCAAGGGCCGGCCATCCAGATGATGCATGGGCCAGTCCCCAGTCCAAGTTCCTAGTATATATGCAGATCTCCTTCAATTGAGGATCGGGCAGGTTCCTCAGGAAATCTATAATCCATCCAAACTGATCACTACGGGTTCCCAAGCGGAATGAAAGACTTTGGATCTTGACCAGTTCTCTCACTGGAAGGGGAGGGTTGGTAAATCTGTAGGTATCTATAGGATACGGGTGAGCCTCAAAACCACTCATAGTTGTCGTTCACGTACCTTTATGAGGGACAGTAAGGAAAAGGTGCTCGACAGAGGGAGCAACGAGATCCAAAAAGGATCGGACAACCCCAAGAGATACGGGGTGAAGTTCGTGACAAAGTAAAAATGTTTCCAGCTGCGAGAGATCCAAGCGACAGTGGGGTTGACGCAACCAGGAGACTAAGCTATCGCTGGTCGTTATGCTGAATTTCCGTAGGCACGGTCGAGGAGAAGGACCCGGAGTTTCTCCAATCGGATCGCTGTCAGATTCGATGGAAACGTTACTCAACTCGAGCTCTCGGAGGGTTGACGGGATTGAGAGCAGCGTATTGTGTGACAACGAAAACCCGCGTAGAGATAACGAGGTCAGTCGATCTGAGGACAGAAATGTGTGTAGTTCTGGTGGAAAGGAGAAGAATCGACCGATCGTGGCCGTGCCTCCGTGTCCCAATATACTGTATGCGTGAGCCAGAGTCGAAACCCTTTCAAACGTCACTGCCCCGGTGTGTTTGCTAAGCTACGAGTTGCAGATAGCGATTTCTTTGCATTGCCACGGATCTGTAAATAATCAACACGGTGCTTGAATTCGGCGCAATTCTTCATTTTGGTTGCAAAGTTTCGAGGTCCGGGTGTACCCGCCTTGAGGATAACGCGAGAAATTAAGAGAGGTTCTGCTAGAGCTTTCCATGTGTGGCAGACGAGACAACATGAGGAGAGGGTCGCAAGAGAGTAGGTTTGAACACAGGAGAGGATTTCCGAAATCACATCGATCGGGATAGTGGGTGGTGGCATCCCTGAGTGGATAAGGGCCTGAAGGACCTTGAGTTTTGCGTAGAGTCTCCGAAAATTGCAGCTGCTTCTAGGCGCGCCACACTGACTGGCAAGCCGACCTTCAGTTGAGATGTTGAACTGAATGCTTCTGGTCGCTCGTTCTCGGGGGAAAAAAATTGTATCCTGGTGAGCGGGGTTCCAATTTGACGGATCCAACCGAGAGCTTGTTGCACGATGCCGAAAAAGCTCAGCTCTTGTTCAGCGCCACCGTATGTCCTTCGCTCCGGAAATTATCGAACAAATCCTCTCCTTCGTGGGCAAGGATGTACCTTCCATCAAAGCATGCACCCTTATATCGCCAATCTGGTCCTCAATCGCCCAACCTCGATTATTTTCCGAGATCTACGTGGATACGAGATCTGGAAAGCCCGGATCCGCCAGGAACCCAGAGGGTCTTTCCAGCATACTTGTGCGCTCGCCTCACCTTGCCCGGTCTGTTGTCAAGTACAGACTAGTTGGTGATGTGCATTCACCAAGCAAAGGGGCTCTGGATATCACTTCTACATTAACACAACTACGATATCTCGAATTTTCAGCCAATGAAAACGCGAATCTCCACCCACAGTTGACGTCTGCCCTTCCAGCCGTACTCTCATCTACACGCTTAACGGGCCTTCGTCTATTTGGTATCTACGACTTTCCCGCTCAAGCCTTCCAGCATTGTATCGTTCTCCAACACCTCGTTTTACAGTATACTACGTTAACGGGTTTGGACGGCCCTTTGATCGCACGTAGCCCAAAGGTCCAGCTTCACACCTTCTCGTTTGCCACTTGCGCAGGAGCCTCGTCAGGATCCCGAGAAAGAGAGGCTTTCGAGTGGTTCATGGAGCCATCGTGTTCCTTCGACTTATCTCAGTTGCGGGTATTTATCAGTTCTGATACAGCCCTGGATCCGAGAAGCTATGAAGTCTTCTGCCAATTTGTTTCGAAATTTTCTCATTCTCTTGGACACATTCTGATTGCTCCATGCCCTAGGTGTAAGTCTACTTATGCCAACCTATCATGGTACTCACCTTATTCACTTATTTTTAGTCCCCACTTCCATATCTCCTCCCCCTCGGTTGGTTCGCCTCCATACCTTAGAGATCCCAGTCACAGTTGCGCCAACGAACAACATTTCGTGGACTATTAACTTCCTTTCCAATCTTACTGCACCAGGTTTGCTCAGGAGAGTGGTCCTACACTATAGACGTCCCGGCGTTCATCATACTCTCGTGGGATTTGGACCTCTTGATAAGTGTCTATCTTCAGAGGCTTTCCAGAGTCTTGAGGACGTGACTGTTGCCATCTACGGGAGTGAATTCGTAGAGATTATCACCAACTACTTGCGAAAGATTTTCTATTCATTGGAAGCGAAGAAGATATTGACAGTCGAAGGTTATACAGGTTAGTGTCTCAGCCGAAATACTGTACTGTCAACGAGGGCTCACTCATCTGGTTTAGCGGATCATTATGCGGACATCATTTCAGGGCCATTACCAATCTAGTGTTAATCCCATTTTTGTACGGAGAGGACGTTTGAATGTATTCCCTGATCCTCGCGAGCAGCTTTTCCTTGTTCGACGTTCACAACATTCAACCATCAACGCTGGGCGAGGCCATGCAAGAAAGTATTAGTGGTCTTGCGAGAGCTTGCCAGGAAGCGGAAGCAAGGCGACGTGATAAAGAGAGGAGTGTATGACGCGCAAAACAGATGAAGCCCAAAGCCATTCAACTTCTGGATGTTGTTCGGAGGAGCATCTGTAACTTTCTGGCCAAATAACAGCCCTCTAAAGTGGGTTCGTCTGATTCCGAAGTGAAGTCAGCTCCAGTACACAAATACATTCGAAGTAAAGAGAAAGAATCAGTACAGTGGATCATTATATGTCAACAGCAGGGAAGGTCCGATGGTTGGCTTTATAGGGTATGTTATCCTCAAGCCAGAGACACAGGCTTTTAAAACGCCACCGCCCCGGCGTTCCTGCTAAGAGAGCGACGTCAAAAAGTGAAACAAGAGGTTCCCTATACTGGCATCAATGTATAGATGGTTGACCTGGTCCTTGGAATTGGGGGAACGCTGGATCTTGTCTGCAAGCTTTTGAATCCCAGGTGTACCGATCTTGACGATAACGCGAGAAAGTAAGAGCGGCTGGGCTAGAGCTTTCCATGTGTGGGAGACCAGACAACACGAGAAGAGAGTTGCGCGGCGCTTGAAGCTGTTTGAACTATTGTCAATATATGAGAGTATTTCTAGGACGACTTCGGTGGGGAGTATGGGCGGTAGCATCAAGTACGAATGCTGTAAGTTCTACGAATTGTCTCCCAGGCCAGCCTTGACGCGCTCGGACCAGCCCTAAACTCACCGGCACCGGCCCGTGCCGGATCGCCTGCTACAAGCCGCAAGCGCATGCCGTGTTCAACCCCCTTCTTCGCTCAGCGTTCTCCAGGCCAAAACTCGGTCTTGATTTTTCTATGGCTCGTGGTTGGCAGTATCAGCACTTCTATGACGACCAATCCAAACATAAATCAGACCAGGTTCAACCAAACGTCTGGTGCCGCGGTTGCGTTCAAAACCAAGTCACAGAGTGGAAATACGAAGACAGAGCGAGAGTTGCCTCGTGTATGATTGATGTAGTTCGCTCCGAAAAAGATCTTGTGCGGTTAGGTATAGTACTATTCCACCTCTTGGTCAAGTTTTCAACGAGTAATCACTGTTATCACCTGTTAGCGCTGAGCAGCATTCTGCCTGTCATCGCGAAAGCAAAGCATATGAAGCGACACCTCAGTAACTGCGAATGGACTTCCTCGCACATTCGGGACAGGGCCAGGCGAGACTTGCTCGACAGCGCCGATAATCAAAGTAATAACGGCACGGACAAGCCATGCGCCAAACGGCCACAACCTGAGCCTGTGACCGAACCGGCACAGAAAAGGATCAAGGAAACCCATCCTCCTGTTGTCCCCATGCCTCCTCCGAAGATCGACAAGCAGGTGGCTGCGGATCATCTAAGCCACTCATTACTCGTTGACAACCTCCCCCGAAATGCAACGAACAACTCTCAATCTTCGCATATACGCGACGGTATCCCGAATCTAATTAATGACGGCACTGGCACTGACCAGCCGGGCGTCAAACGAGCCCAACCTGAACCTGTGGCCGAGCAGGCGCAGAAGAGGGCGAAGGAAGCCCACAGCTCTGCCGTCTCCACGCCTCATCCGAGGATCGACAAACAGGCTGTGGCTTCGGACCCTCTATGCCGCCCATCTGTTGCTGTCAACGTCGGGATGAAACACGGCCTGAATAAGTGGCGGAGTCAGCACGGACCAAGTCGAGGCGAACCCACTGCTGCTTTTGCGACAACTCCTCTGATAATCGAAGGTGTTGAGGTTGGACTCCTTACAGGTATACGCCCCCCATCTGTTGATGTTCACCCTCTCCATCGTGTGCTGTCAAAAAAGCACCTTCGAACTACGGCGTCTTCCTCTTCGTCGCTACCCCAAGACGAGCATTTTAGCCGTTTCCGTAGGCCATATGGGATGCGGCCCCATATCTACCAGACAGAGGTAAGCTTCAAATATATTATGCCCGATTGTTCCTGCTTACCGCCCATCGCAGCACAAGGAACGAGTGAAAGCAAGGAACAACGCAGAACTCGATAAGAAGATGGACGTGTTTCTTGACATACAACGAAAGCAAGGTACGCCTTGCCATGCTTTCTCCATCGTTACCTGCAATTTGTTCTCTTCTCTGTAGGTTTTGAAGGTACCAGCGAAGATTTCATGTGTTCGTTGATTTTTATACTGTATTCTTGGTCCTTCGATTGGAGTCATGACCGATCTACCACTTAGCCTGGTTCAACTACTACGCGAAAGCCGAGCGTACCACCAAGGATAATGAACGCTCGGGTACGTATATCCGTTTGCGTTAAGTGCCTTGCTTATACGATGTGCAAGTGAGCATTTCGGATAGCGACATCCCAGGCAATTTGATACCAGTAGGGGCCCGCCGACATTCAAATCCCCAGCAGGTGTGGCCGTCCGCCGTTGTTTTCCTTCCAAGTTCCTGACTTTCTAAGGAGGAATACCTTGTTCGCCTCCAGCACGCAATCCGGGTCGCAAAGGAAGCACTAGCAACGTATGTGCCGAAAGCTACAATATAAGTGTTTTCTTCAGCGGGCTGATCCCCAGGATACCGTTTTTAGGTGTCCCCCTGCTTCAATTTCCCAGAGTAGTTCATTATCATACCTTCTCCATCCTGAAACGAAACGTTAGAGAAATGCCTTTTGATCTCCTCCTCGATGTTCTCCCGGTGGTAGATTGCCTTATTTTCTGCCTTGTCCTCGGATTGTATCCGTTTCGAAAGACATGTCGTTGTTCCTCTGAAGCGAGAACCAAGAATGATCCCAAACTTATTTTGATATTCACGAACCAGCTGGTCTACAGATCCGGTTTGTTCTCGTAGAACTAGTTACTCAAAGCAAAACGCCACAATGCTCTGCGCATTTTAGCACCCGACGAGTTTACGGGAATATATGTAGGCCCAAGTGAAGAAAGGGGAGCCTTCAGATCATCCTTCACGGGCATCGACGGGCCTAGAGTCGCAATATCAGCACATAGCGATGACAGGGAGCTACCATATTTGAAACACCTACCGAAGGATGGAATGACGGTTAACCTTCCTTGATTATAGAGAGTCGGTGCGAGCCGAAAAATGGTAGCAAGTAGGACTTTATCCTTCTCCCCTCGGGTATAGACCCTGGTGCTTGCAGGGGGGCAAATGTATACGTGTGTCCCTTTCACAGTAAGTTCATCATCAAGGATCCCCCATCCAGGTGCATGCGCCAGCTTTTTAACCATGGGGACGGTGTATATGCAGAACTCCTCTAATTGACCGCCTGGTAGGTGCTTGAGGAAATCCACGATCCGTAGGAACCCGGTATTGTGTGTTGACAGACGTAATGATATACTTTTAATTTGTTTCATGTCCTCGAGAGGGAGACGCGACCCGGAAGGGATCATGAGGGAACCAGACACTACCAGTGATATAAGCGATAATGAGCTAACACCCAGAACTTGAGTTCACATACCGTTAGAAGGTAAATCCAGGAACAAGTGTTGGATCGTTGGACCCACCATACATAAAAAGAGTCGAACAATCTCAAGATTTCCTATAAATCCGTCTTCACAGAGTAACAATGTTTCTAGCTGCGAAAGGTCCAAATGGCAGTGTGGTTGGCAGAACCAAGAGACAATCCTGTGGCCATTTGTGATGCTAAGTTTTTGTATCCTTGGACGGGGGGAAGGTGTCCAGTGTCCTAAGTTGGATGTATACGATCCAGATATCAACGATTGCAGATTTTCCACGTAGACGTCGCGGAGCTGGAGCTCTCTGAGAGTCGAGGGGAGTGAGGTCAACAGACTAGGGACCACGTTTATTGCACGTAGGGACAAAGACGTCAGTCGATCAGAGGGTGGTAAGGTCAAGAATGACTGCGAGATGAACCCGCCAAGGGCATTTTCGAGTCGCAATCCCCTGAACTTCCAACCTCCGAGTGTTCCTGCTAAAACAACAACGTCTTGTACCGGATTCCCAGATCCAAACGGTCTGATATCGAGCTGGAGCTGGTGAATGTATTGCTTTACTTTGGGGTAGTTAATGATTGTAGTTGCAAGGTCTTCCCTCCTAGCCATGCCGACCTTGAGGATAACCCGAGAAAATAAGAGTGGTTGGGCTATAGCCAGCCATGACCGTGACACGAGGCAACACGAAAAGAGGGTTCTGCAGCGATCAAAATCGATAAAGTCGACGTTGACCCATAAGACGATTTCAAAGACGAGTTCTGTCGGAAAAATGGGTTGTAGCATCAAGTACGAAAGGACTCAGAGTCCGATACACAGAAGTCAGAGTGCCGCTATCGCCTCGAGGTGGACACGCTTACACCGGTCCTAAATAGCAGAAGCGGGGCCGGGCCGGACCGCCCAGGAAATGCACTTATTTCTCGCAACCAATCTCCAGACGATAACGCGAACTTAGCTCTATGACTCGTGACCTGCAGTGTTAGTACTTTTACCAGTCGTACGAAATCAGCGCTAGCGCGACGAAACTCAGAGAAGTGTCAGAGAAATGCATATGGCTTTTGAGCTCCCCGTTGTTTTTGCGTGGTCGTGGATCAGTACTTCAGTCGTGGATTACATTATTTTCTGCCCAGTCCTTCGGATAATTCCACCACCCACATCTCGACATGGCAAATTGGTTTTTGAAAGCTAGAATCAAGACAATTCCCTATAGTTCGACCCCTCTTCGACCCTTCAGAACGGGATCAGCGCCTGGATACCTCTATAACTATGCGGATATTCTTCGCCACCTCCTATGTGACAATGAACCGTAAAATGTGATGAGCTTATGGTTTCCACCATTGAACTCAGTCTCGAATAATCCTGCTCGCTATGAATTCGGTAAAGCCCACGAACTTAGAAGTCCAAGGCATAGCGCCATAAAGCTTGGTGCACCTTGTCATTTGACGAGTTCGGGTGAATGTGTGTAGGACCAAGTGGAGAGGAGGGAGCATTGAGATCGTCCTTCATGATCAACGGGCCTATAAGCCGAAATATCAGCATGTAGAGAGGTTAGAGGGAGCTACAACATTCGAAAAACCCACCAAACGATGGAACAATAGTCAGCCTTCCTTGATTATAAAGAGTCGGTGCGAGCTGGAAAATGATAGCAAGCAGGACTTTATCCTTCTCTTGAGTATGAGTGCTGGTGCTCGCAGGTAGGCAAACGTATACACGTGTCCCCCTCAGAGTAAGTTCGTCATCAAGAACCCCCCATCCAGGTGCATGCGCCAGTCTCTTACACAAGGGGACAGTGTATATGCAGATCTCCTCCAGTTGACCGTCTGGTAGGTTCTGGAGGAAACCCATGATCCATCCGAATTTATCATCGTACGTTCCCAGTCGTAACGAAAGACTTCGAATCCGTTTCATGTTACCGAGTGGAAGATGCGAAGGAATGGAGAAAAGATCAAGCACTGCCAGTGATACCGTATAAGCCATACTGAACTAATACACATAAATGAAGTTCACATACGGTGAGGAGTCAAACCAAAGAACAAGTGCTTGATCGTAGGACCCACGATAGCCAAAAAGAGCCCAACATCTTCAAAATATTCCCATACAAATGTCTCTTCACAAAGTAACAGCGTTTCGAGGTGTGAAAAGTCCAAATGACAGTGGGGTTGGTAAAACCAAGTGACGAGTCCACCACCGTTCGTGAGGCTGAGTTTTTGTATACTTGGACGGGGGGAGGGTGTCGATTGTTCCGGGTTTGTGGAACTATCAGATCTCGTATCAGATATCAGCAACTGCAGATCGTCAACGTGAACGTCGTCGAGCTGGATCTCCCTGAGGGCTGGGGGGAGTGAGAGCAGCACATCGGATGACACCGTTAAACGACGGAGAGACAAAGACGTCAACCGATCAGAGGATGGTAAGGTTTGAAATGTCTGCGAGACGAGCAGATGAAAACTATTTTCAAGTCGCAATCCTCTAAACTGCCAATCTCCTGATGTGTTCGCTAAGGCAGCGACGTCCTGAACGGGATCACCGGACCCATACGCTCTGACATCGAGCCGGAGCTGGAGGATGTATGCCCTTAGTTTGTCGGGGTAACTAAGGATCCTGGTTGCGAGCTTTTGCTTTCCAGCAGTGCCGATCTTGACGGTGATACGGGAAAATAAGAGTGGTTGAGCTGCGGCCAACCATGACCGGGAAACGAGGCAACACGAGAAGAGGGCTGTACTGCGATCAACGCCGATAAAGTCGATGTCGACCCATAGGAGGATTTCCAGGATGAGCTCGGTCGGTACCGCGGGCGTTGACGTCGACATCAATGAACGAAACGGCTGAAAGGCGAATATGTATGAGTTCCAACAGTATTATTCAGCACGCCCGAAGACGCGAACACGATACAGTAACATTCACAACCAAAGGTTACGAGAAAAAGTCCATTCTTTTATTTGCATCCAGAACTGAAGTCGTAGCTATTTCCGGGTGATGTCCCCGACGAATTTAAATAATAACGAAGGATATACTACCTAGAAACGTAGGTAAGGCGATTATTATACTCCAATAAGTAAAAAATATTTGATAAGAATCTCGTAGATGGACGTAGTGGGCATCAGTTTTACGTCTGAGAGTCAAGTTTCTAAGGCGTGAGCGAATGAAGCTGCGAACGTGCTTATTGGTAAGTGTAGCACAAATAGCCGTTCTGGGTGTCGAAAAGGTCCTGGATGGCGACGGAGGACTTGGTATCGAAACGCGCCCAACCGCCAGTAGGGAGGATAGAGGTGGACTGGACCGGACGTCAGTGATAGTCCTAAGAACGATATCAAGAAAGGACTTACGCTCAACCATGGTGCAGAACCAAGAGGATACGCGTCATAGCTAGCCAAACTATCGAGCATCTGGGTCGAACCACCTTGGAACAAGTATTTGTTGGACGCGCGGTTTTGCCAGTCATACCAGGTCTTGTCAACCATCTGAAGACGGTAATGAATACAACGAGCAAATGGAGACACAACAAGATACATACCGCGTGATGCATGAAGAAGAGTGGGTCGTTAGGACTCCAACTCTCACCAGGTACGCAACTCGCTGGCGCATTACCGGGGCACAACCCAGTCAAGTCACTATCAAAGCACCGTCAGCCGTCGTCGCCGAAAGTAAGAAGGTGGAATGGACGTACGCTCCGACCATCAGATGGACACCAGCATGGGGACCTTGGTAATCCTGGAAACTCTTCTGGAAGCCTTGGAAATCACCGTCGAAGCCGAATAAAGATGCGTCAAGCCTGTCCTTAGTGAAGGTCTCATTCGCAAGAAGGTTGACGTCCGCAAGGAGGTAGGGACGAGGGAACTGAAGGTAAGGTTGTGGGGTAAATTGACGACGGATAGCATGGGTGGAGGGGTAGTGAAGCTTGAAGCCGCTATTGAGACCCCAAGCGCCATCTTCGATCTGGTAGTCGTTGTTAGGATTTCCCCATGTGCCGACACCAGAATTTGGGTCTGCGTCCCAGAAGGTAGCATGCTCGAAGTCCGCGGCGTCTGAAAGGTTCTGTTAGAAGAAGCTCATGACGAGGACATATATCATACCCTGAGTCCAGTCCCAGTAGGGAAGCGCGCCCGTATAGCCACATTGGGTGGTCAAGAGCCTCGCGTAGACGTTCAGATACCAGCGGTGCCACGGGAAGAACCAACCCGTGGAGTGGATGTGGTGGTTAAGGTCGATGTGGGTGAAGACCATATCTTTAAAAAAGGACGGTTTAGCGACGACGCGCCCAAAGGAACTTTCAAGAGAGGCTTACCGTCGTACATCGAGATTGAAGGATCCGTCATCATGTTTGGAATATCAGGCCCAGTGTTGCTCTGGACAAGGTCCCAGTTATGGGGCTTGCTACCGAGACACTATAATGAAATGTCGCATACGATGAGCACTTGACACAACGGAGGAACGGAATATACCAACCTTGACCGCGCTCAAGAAAGCCTTCTTCTCGTCTACGCTGAAGGTACGCCATTCCTTGCGGATTGTAGGATTGGTGCAAGAGCCAGGGGTTGAAGACGGGCCAGAGGATGGACCGGTGGAAGTTGGGGAGGCAGGACAGAACCCAGCAGGCGCGAAGGATCCACATGTGCCGCGAGCTTCGATGTTGGCTGCAGGTAGAGCGGCAACCAAGTAGGCGGTGCCCAAAACGGAGGAAATGAGTGTAGGGAGACGCATGCTGGTTGAATCGCAAGCTGTAGAAAAAACAAACGAAGGAATCAGGTGGGTGTTTAAATGTTCGACCTGGCGTCTATTTAAATGCTGTCATTATGCCGAATGCCAACCGATCTAGAACGGATGAACGCTCCGCTGGCCAGGGAGACCCTGGCGATCATCAACTGTTGCGTGGATTAAGGGTCGATGAGGGGATTTTGTTAGATGAATTTCTTAACCGGTTTGATAAAGGGTTCATCGACCGAGGCTGAAAACCGTCAATGAAGATACGTCGATGATACAGTTGTTGATAGGTTGGACAATCGTGAGGCCCCCAAGTGACCATCCGTCGTTCATGCAAACGACGCCGCGGGGAGGGAGGATTGAAGGCGATTGCACGTCGACGGGGTGTAAGCGTATCAACTGTTCCTGGCATCAAACGACATCTAGTAACCCTTGTCACCCAGGCAAAAAAATGTCACGAAAGAGCTTGGGGGCTCGTGGGGGGTTGACTTTGGCATGGAACATGAATATTTGAATGGCCGAAGGGTCCCCTGCAAAGGGTTAGAAGATGGAGATCAAGGAGCGCCCTTGGTGGAGAAAATCTTACCAATGCCAGGAATTTTCTGAAACGTCTTCGGCGAAGGGAGCTCATCGACGATAAGTTTCGGCCTGTTGCAATCATCGTCATCAGCGTCTTGAGAGACAAGAGAAGTGTGATTGGCGACTCGCCATTGCTTTGTACTTCCTGTCTTTTAACAACGACATTGAAAGGCATCGACGTTTTTGCACTGAATCGGATACCTATTCCTTCTCCGGTCCCTTGTTCCTATTTTTGATTCCCCCATCTGCTAAAAAAACCTCCTTCTGGAGAAAATTCGCATGTCAAACAGGAATAGCATGAGGCTTGATATCTCGTGGGTGAGGGTTCTCAATTGCTGCCGTAATAATCACCGCCCTTGTAAAACCCACTCCTTTCCGCTGGGTTATTTTGGGGCAGAAAAGTAGCGTTGTCAGCCCGCTTGGAAAATGCGAGATGTCCGAACGAGATAAGTTACATACCTAACCAGTTTCTGCATAGTGTCGCCTAGTTTGTCATACATAACTGCCGTTGTGATGAAAGACGGAGAGTTGGGTTGCCGTTACGAGTCCCCTTGTTTTCTAAAAAAAATTGCAGAGTTCGCCGGGCCAAGAGAAGAGTTCGGGGGTTGTGATTAGGCTCGCGGCAAGTCCAGCGGCACCTGGCGGAGTCTGAACCCACCACCGGAAATATCCGCTGGAGATGGACCTGAAGGGAGGCCGAGGTGTGCGCAGATAGTTGATCGATATTAAACTACATCGAACTCTGGACCCCCCCGCAGAGGGTCATCGATTCATCAAGCTCACTGACATTGGGTCATTGAACGTTCGACGTCGAACGCCCGAACTACAGCCCAGGAAACAACGACCGGGCCGCTATCAAGTCCTGATCACTGTGGTAATTCTGGTATGAGAGCAGGAGAAATAAAGTCTGAAAACAGGCCTTCATTGCTATTTTGGCGATTGGCGCTCGGGCGTTTATCTGATCGTCACACGGGAATCGGAATTGCTACAAAACGCCCTGAGATCGTGGATGTGATAACTCATTCTCCTACCACCAGCTCCTACTTTACAACCATCCTCATCTTCCCGTTGACGCCCACCATATCGGGTGTGGTGAGCAATGCGACAGTGGGTTTGAGCATTCATATTATCTCCGTAAGGCGGATTGCGGGGTAGATCACGAGTAAGGTACAGTAGCTCAACCGCCTGACCTGGGCTTGATGAAGGATTTAATTTCCAGGTGATGCTGCAGGCTCGCAGCGATTGAATACCAACCCAAAGTCGGACAACATGCCTACCTGCCTCTCCCTACTGCCTCATTGCCCACCAGATCGTGTGTGGTGAGCAACGAGGCAGTTGATTCGAGGAGGTGTTTGGCAAGACGCAGATCATATTCGTCTCTGGCGATTCAGGCTCTTGCACCGGCTTTCGCGGAGAGGCTCGAGCTTTTCGTCGCTGTCTCATAGCCCACCAGATTACCTTGGCGGGCGATGGAACAGTCAAGTCTAGACTCGATCAAGATTTTTTTTCCTCTGTCGCATCGCCCACCAAATCACGTTTGGTGGACGATGAGATAGTGGTCTGTATGATAGTAGTTGACTCCGACTTTTGTCGTAGCTTATCCTTCTGATTTGACGATATTTTTGGGTGAATGACGTGCTTGAGAAGTGAACAAGAGACTGCCAAACGAATCAGTTGAGTGTACACGCAGTGCCGGCAAATTATCCTGCCGCACACACTGTACATACTGTACTATATGCCCAATGACGAATTGGCTATGGGGACGGTAGCATAACGGCAAATGCGCAAACAAACTCTTGTCTTCGATCTCAGTTCGAATCTGAGCCGTTCCATTCGAACTTTATGGAGTAAAATTTTCGCGCTCAGTATCAGTATTTTCAATGTTTTTGCAATGCAAATCGAGTCTTTGAGTTGGTTTTCACAAGAGGTCTTCAAGCCGGCTTGTGAGTATCTTGATAAGATAAGATAGTGGGGCCATCATGATATTACGCGACAATTTCGTGAGGTGATTCTCTTCCACCTTCATAGTCTCGTTTACAGCTATCCTCTACGACAATCGCCAGCGAGAACGGTTAATGATTATGTCTTCGGGGACACGCCACTCAGATACAACTCATCGTGTCCTCATTTAAACCTCTCTTCCCCTCCGGATCCAAGTGAGTGAACCATGCAAATAATGACGTCGACCGCCTACACTCCCTTCCCCTGAGCTACGAGCCGAGGCGGGTGAGCTCGACCGTCGCAAGAACTTCTACCGGGTGCTTGGACTCCTTCCGTTTCGCGACCCATCGTCTGCAAAGACGATTCAGACTCGTTTGGGAAATTGTCCCGATCGATCCCTTCGATTGAGTTAAGGTCTCACTTTCACTACAAGTGGGGACGGTAGCATAACGGCAAATGCACCACATTACTTGTCCTATGATCTCAGTTCGAATCTGAGCCGTTCCATTCGTTGGTCTCACGGTTTTTTATTTTCCCGTTGGGAGACTTTTATATTTTGGCGTCGGACTGTGCTCAACTGTAAGCCACCAGGTGGAAGTAGCGAACGGTAGATAATTCCCCCAAATACTACTAATTACGAGCCAAGGCAGCGGTGAGTTCCACGGGTCAGTATATACGACAACATGAAGTCCTCCTGAGTGTTTGGGCTCCTTCGTTAGCCACCATGTCATGTGGTGTGCAATAACGAGCAAAATGCGAGGTCTGGATCGGTCATATTCGAGGAGACACCAGGACGGTAGCCCAATGGCAAATGCGCAACTCGTTCAAATCTAAGCCGTTCCCTTCGATATCGATTTCCCTTTTGCCATCGGAGAGTCGTTTTTGTTGTTGATATTTCCTTACGCTGTATTGCGTTGGAGATCGAGTCGGGAGGTGCTCCTCTGAGGCTTGGCCGCTTGAGTCGATACGCACTCAAAAGTTCGAGCTCAAGGACAGACCGTGGATAATCTAAGTGTCAATGGGAAGGTGGAAAACTTACGACTAACGCTACAGTACACCCGTCGGGCTTGAAACCACCCCGCGATCGAATTAGGGATAGATTCTCTCCAGTAAACGCGTTGGGCACAAGTGGCAAATCCATGTGGAGGTGGAAGTCAACCTAAACGAAATTTGAAGGCCGGGCTCGCTCATGGTCAGTGACACCTCGGTTGCCATGCCATATTACGGCTTACGATTATAGTTTATAAAAAGACGGACAGGCCGACGTCAAGGCAGAGCCCAATCGGATTCGAACCTGCAAGGATAAGTTGTTATATATAGTCTTATATAGTGCGCATATATCGATCGGCGGTGTTGATGAAACATACGTACAATATGCAGCATGGTTATGGCGTTGGAGTGAGTAGTAAGGGCAAAGCTTTTGTTTTCGTTGGACGACGTGGGATTTGCTGGCGCCTGCAGGACACTGATGCTGGTGCCCGTCCACCCAGGTCATGACGATTCTGTGATGCAATGTACTGGTAATTGTCAGTGAGAGATGAAGAGAGTATCCCAGACCATGACGAAGGTCATGGTACAGTAAGTCCAGTAGATTCCAATGAAGCAAGTCCGAGTCCGAGTTCGAATCGCGCGAGGAGATCTTGCTGGTTCAGAATCAATCGAAGTGATAGTGTGAACATAGATCTAGAGGAGTGATAGCAGTAAGAACAACGTGGACGGGATGTGATGTAAAAGCGGAATGGTCGATAGTAATATGGGGACGGTAGCATAATGGCAAATGCACAAACCGACCTTGTCTTCAATCTCAATTCGAATCTGAGCCGTTCCATCCATCTCCGAACTTCACTCCGTAGTTTTTTCCCCTCTCAGGCTCAACAAGATTTTCGAGAGCTTTGAGTTGCTATTCGGCGCTGTCAGATGTGGCTACTCAAGCTCGTCAACGCGTCAACCTTATTATCTCCCTTGACACTCTCAAAACGAAGCGGGAAATAAAGTTTATCAGATAGCGCAGAGAGGAGAAAAGAAGCTGAAGGTTAATCAAGGTAGGAACTCTGCGGATCCAAGGAGTGTGGTGGAAGCGCGCCACGTCAGATTAAGAACTAGTGGAATGATAAGTACTATGGAGGACGGTAGCATAATGGGAAATGCGCAAACAAACCTTGTCTTCGATCTCAGTTCGAGTCTGAGCCGTTCCCTCTTAGTACCCTGCATCGTAGTCCTTTTTCTCCCTCTCAGCCTCATCGACTCGGAGACTTTTGAATGCCGCGAGGCGCGAGGTGATCTTCTCTCACCTTTAGTTTTGTTCAGTTATCCTCCGAGTCGAAGACCAGTGAACCTGATGATGGTGTCCACACTTGAGATACGAGCCGAGGTTGCGCAGGTACCTTTTGTCCATCACAGCCCGCCGTGTCGTGTGGTCAAGGTCACAGTGTGAACTGTGAAGGGCTAGTCAAGCTCATTCGGGAAATTGTCCCAATCAATCCCAAATACCGAGTCAAGCCCAAGTCTCACTTCAACTTCGACAAGGGGACGGTAGCATAACGGTAAATGCACTACAACTAGTAACACTTGTCTTACGATCTCAGTTCGAATCTGAGCCGTTCCATATGCCTGTATTAATAACAAGACACTTTTATTTTTATTTTTATTTTGTTTTCGCGTCGCGTGGGGGCCAGCGCTTGTTTCTTTGTCTTTTGGTGTTTTGGTGTTTTACTAGTAGTTTGATGTGTTGGTAGTTTGGTAGTTTGGTATTGGACGTCGGTCGAGGTGAAATAGATATTGATTTGGGATGCGGGATGGGTCATCGAGGAGTGTTTGATGGATCGTGGATGTCGCATTGGACAAGGGACTGCATGAAGGGATTATATTATATTAATGCAATTCTGGTGATCTAACGAGAGATGCGAACGAAGGTTGGTTCTGGATGACGTAGAGAAATTTGTTCAAAGCTACTTCATCGTTGAGGCTGGAATGTGTCTTTCCATTGACGAACGACTAAGAGATCTACCTGATTGCGCTGGAGGAAGCTCGCGACGATGGGGAGGATATCGTCGAACGGTAGCCGCGACATGCCGTGCACGACGTACGTTCTGATATCGATTGCAAGTGGCGGCCTTCTAGACGTGGACGTCAACAGTCGGCATTTATCCGGATTGACCGGACTTTTAGGTTTCCCTTACGTGAATTCTCGGTAAGCGCGATGACATGACTTTCAATTTGAACAATTTGAATCAGCAGCACCACGCGACCTATTCTTATACACTCGCAGTACACTTACCCTTGCAAACTTACCCCACTCCCTCTCCCTCCTCCTCCCCTCCTCCCGTCCCTTCTCGTCTTCCAAACCCTCAGGAAGCGCCCGGCTCCATCAAATCCCAGTTCTCTTGCTAGTCGTCCCAAAAAAACATCACACCCTTTTTCGGGGACAAACCCAAACTCCAACCATTTCTTAAAACCCAAACTCCGTCTCGCTCGCTCGCTCGGTCAACACCATGGCAAGATCATCCAAAACCGTCGACTCAAACTATGATCCCCCACGAAAGACGCGGTTCACCACAACATCAACCTTATCAATATCCACCACACCATCACCCTCACTCTCTCGAAGTTCATCACCAGGTCTCGGGTCTCCCGATGTCTATAGCACCACTTTACCTTGGTGGAGAGCTGAAATACGTCGTCGGCTAGTGAAAAGTGTTGCTTGGGAGTCGAGGGTAATTGCACGTATGCAGGTTCGTCGTACTGTTTTTTTTTGCGCTAGACGCATGCGCATGCCTCGTGTGTAGGGGTTGAACGTGTCTCAGAGAGCTAACGCACACATTATTCAGGATTACATCCGTACACCATGGTTAGACGCTTATTTCGTGTATACATCCTCCTTGGGAACACATACATTCTTCATGACCGCCCTTCCCGGGGTTTTCTTCTTCGGTTTCGAAGAAATGGGTCGAGGGTACGTCCGTTTCGTTTTCGTTCTCCTCCTCCTCCTCCAATCCTCCTCCTAGCCCTAAATTCGTTTGCTAAACACCTCCATAGGTTAATCATCCTCCTCGCATTGGGCGTCTACTTTTCTTCTTTCATCAAAGATCTCATATGTTCTCCACGTCCATTCGCACCACCCGTCACCCGACTAAGTACGTCTTCCTACCTCTCCATACCCACATCATCATCATCACTAACCCCACTATGAACTCCCCCAGCCATCGGAACACACCACCTCGAATACGGTTTTCCCTCAACCCACTCAACCAACAGCGTCTCAATCGCTCTCCTCCTCTTCGCACACATCCACTCCCTCTCCCTCCCCACCACCACCACCGAACCCATAATCTCCCCACACACATACACACTTTCCGTCATCCTCCTAGCATGGTACATCTTCTCCATCGTCTTCGGTCGTCTCTACACAGCCATGCACTCATTCACCGATTGTATCGTCGGAGTTTTACTCGGAACAGGCATTTGGTGGGGTCATACCAACTTTCCTGGTATTCCAATCACCCTCTCCCCATCCAACCCCCTCTTCCATATCATCCCCTTCATCGGGCTAGGAACACTCATCACCCCAACAACCCTCACAATCCAAATCGGAAGAGGTCTCGGTCTCGGATCCTTATTAGAAACCTGGATCCACAAGGGTGGATGGGAAGTCCCCTTAATCCTAATCCCGTTATGTTTGTTAGCGGTAAACCAACATCCTCAACCAGTAGATGATTGTCCATGTTTTGAAGATGCGATTGCGTTTATGAGTGTTATACTTGGATCACAAGTGGGGAAGTGGGTTACGACTTATTTTGGATGGGGAGTTGGGATGGGGAGGACGGTGGTTATGCCTGGGAGTGGTTGGGTTAAGTTACATGGGGGAGAGGGGTGGGTGATGGTTGAGAGGACGTTAGGAGATGTGGGGGTATGGTGGGGGTTTGCAGTGATGAAAATGGTTGTTGGTATGCTTTATTCCTTTTGTTATGTCTACATACCTTGCTGATTCGTTTGTGTTATAGGCGTTCTAATCATATTCACATGGCGTATACTCGCAAAATCACTCTTACACTTAATCTTACCACCAACATACCGATTACTCGCTAGGGGAGTATCACTCCCGAGTAGGAGGTTTTATACACCGGCTACGGATTATAAATCCGTGCCAAGTGAGTTTGGTGGAGGGGTTGGTGGACATGGGTTGAGACCTATTCCTAGTGTTATTGATTTACCGTCTTCGGGTGGTGTTGGTGTTGAGGTAGGGGGAATTGGGAGTGGGAGTGGGGTTGGGGTTGAGGGGAGGAGGTATGCTGGTGGGGTTGAGGGGAGGTATGCCGGTGGGAGGGAGTTGAGGGTGCGTGGTGTAGGTGGGAATGGGAACGGGGTATATCGAAATGGGAAGACGTTGGGCGTTAACGGGGGTGGTGGTGGTGGTTCGTTGAGCGGGATGACGAACGGTTCGACGAATGGGTATTATTACTCGGAAAAAGGAAACGATGAAGGGGGACAAGAATTGGATGCGGTGAAGCATTATGATGCTGATGGTAAGTGGGCCCATTGCGTTCCGGGTTATGCAGATTGCTGACGCGTTTTTTCTTTCTTTCTTTGTTTTGTTTGTTGAACGCGTTTTTTTTTTGGTTGAACTCTTGAACCTTTAGTCCTGACAAAGGTTTTTGTGTATGTTGGAATTGGGTTTTTGGCTTGTGAGGGTGTACCGGTTATGTTTGAGTTGGTTGGGTGGGGTGTTAGGTCTTGGGTTCCTGTGTAGGCGGGTGGTGGGTGTAGGTTCCGCGTGGGGGTGGGGTGGGTGGACGGGTGGAGGGGGTGTGGGGGTGATCGATCTATGCGGAGGTGGGGGTGGCTTGACGATACGGCGACGCTTTGAAATGAAACGGATAGGGCGATACGATGATACGATACGATATGATATGATTCCGAACGAGACGATGTAATACTCACTTACGCGTGCACGAGCTTAGCTTGCTTGATACCTCATCTTTCTGCTTTTGTTTTTGTTTTTTTCTCTGACGTTTTTTTTTGTGATTTGCAATTGTCTTGACAGTGACATGAAGAGGGATCGTTATTGTAAGAAGCTTTGAGTACTGGTTTGGTATTCCGATAGTCCCACTGTAATATTGTGGAATGACTTGGTACGATTATAGGGCGTGAGGGATACGATACGATGACGACTACGGGAGATTGATCATAAGCCAAGGGGACGCGACCGCAAAAAAGGCGCAGTGGGAGTACAACTCCAGACGACTCCACAAGAAAACAAAAGCTCATATCCGAAAACTTTGCGCAGGGCGATCGAACAACGGCGCCGTCGGCCCCACCCAGCACAAAAGCACACCTACCATTGGACGATCACCTCCACCAATCACAATCAACCAACCCATCTTCACGAGTCCTCTTCTCCGAATAATGACGTGAATCAGCCGCCTCGTCCGCGTCATTTTCTCCAAACGAGATTTGCAACACAAAGCAAAGTTCAAAAGTCCTAGTCAGGTTCAACTCACACTCACAAAGCATACGTGCGCCACACACAAAGATGAGCTCACCACCGCCTTTTTGTGACTCTCCCACACACCAGTTTTTTACAACCACAACCCACCACCACCACCCTCAATCTCAGCGTCTCACACCCTTCAAACTCACTCTCAGAGGTCACCATACCTTGAATCTAGCCCATTCCAGGCTCTATTGTCTCGTACCAAGCCCCACCGGCACTGACACCCACCGCGGCGCTTAAGCGCTTAAGCCTCAAAACACAGTTGGACCGTGCACCACTTCCATCCGTTCGTTCGTTCGCATAAACCCCACTATTTCAGTCAACCAAAACGTCAAAAACCACTTTACTACCTTAGGACCCTACTACTCCACTTCCCAAACCCTCTTCTAAAACCACCGCGACCTTCCAAACCCAACAACAACCAGGCCGTTTACCGTCCTTCGTTCGTTCGGTCGCGCAAAAACCCTCGAAACCACAACTCTATAAGCAAGCCCTATCATATCGTTATCATGGCTTCGGAACTTCATCCTATTATCCCAGCACAAGATGGGAATGGGTCAATAGCAACACCGGCTCAACAAGACCCACCTGAACCCGCACCAATCACCGACCAGGAAGTAGGGGAATATCGTGAACAGGATCGGTTTCTCCCTGTACGTCCGTTCGTCCGTTCTGTCTGTCTTTCTGTCTGTCGATTCCCCTTTTCATCTCTTCTTTTATCTGCTCTGCTTCTTCGTTGATCTTTATATCTCTCCTTTTTTCAATTGGGTTTCTCGTCATCATTTCATTTCATTTGCACACGCACATGCGTCTATTCGTTGATTCGTTATCACCTATCTCGACTCCTGGTTGGTTGGTGAATCGTATTGGGTCGGGTTTACTTGGTCCCGATATGCCTTTTGCGGGACGGGCGCATTTGATCGTGATCGCGATGTTTGGTTGATATACCGCACACCCTCTCTTCATCCTCATCCTCCTCCTCCTCCTCCCAATCCCCTCTCCCATCCACCTCTCACCATGACCCCCTTCCACCCACACCCCCACTAACACCCCCTCACACAGATAGCAAACGTCTCCCGAATAATGAAATCCTCCGTCCCCCCAACCGCCAAAATAGCAAAAGACGCAAAAGAATGCGTACAAGAATGTGTTTCCGAATTCATATCATTCATCACATCCGAAGCTGCAGAAAAGTGTCAGTTGGAGAAGAGAAAGACGATTGGAGGGGAGGATATACTTTATGCGATGAGTTCGTTGGGGTTTGAGAATTATGCGGAGACGTTGAAGATTCATTTGGCGAAGTTGAGGCAGGTGAGTAGTGAGCGTTTTTTGAATGACGGAGTCTGGGTGGGGAAAGGATAGATGGATGCTGATGGATTCGTCTCTTTTTTTTTGGGTGTGGTGCGGTCGTCGTTGTGCGGTGTGGTCGTTGGGTCGTCGTTGTGGGTGGGTTTTAGCACCAGGCTAGCACGTCGTCATCAGGTCGAGATCATCCCCCTGAACCACGAACATCAGAAGAATGAAACCCGAGTCGCTATTAAAAGCAAAGTCAAAACCGTCAGGGGAGTTGGGAGTTGGACTGGGTTAGGTCGGTCGGCGGTGTTGGGAGGGGACGCTGGGTTGGGATGGGGGCTGGGCGTTGGGCGTTGGGCATTTGGGTAGTGGTGTTGGGTGTTGGGCGTTGGGCGTTGTATGTGTTGTACAGAGTATACGCTTGACTAGCTGGTTGGTGTGTTTCAATATCCGTGTATCTCCTAGATGTTCATATCGATATCACCTCTTTTCGTTCCTCTATTACTTACGGTAGTGTCTTGAATTTGAATGCGTAGTTTTTTTTTTGGTTTATCCATTCATTCATATCCCTTCGTTCATTGTTACTCGTTCAGTCGGTCAGTCGAATTCCACTATCTGGGGTTATTTGAATCCCCATCTCAATTCTCATTCTGGTGTATGTATGTACCCTGGTTATCCTTGGTCTATTCCAATTCGATCTACAATCCCTTTCCCTTCGTTCTTCCTACTTATAACGACATCGACAATACTCTAGCCAACTTCCGACTTGGACCCGCACGCATATACTGGAATCTATAATCCCATCATCCATGCAGTCCGACATTCACCCTCCTCGATGCCCTCGTCCCGCGTCGATATCGATTTCACCTCGACCGACGTCCACGTCCTTTTGCTGTTTCGGAATTTTGGTATTGGAAGAGAAAAAGCAACTCCTCACCAGCATGGCAACCACGACGCAAGACGAAAACATAATGAATTAATTTTTTTAAATTAAAAAATTAAAACAAAATATCTCGTCTTTAATCTGGCGGGATGGAACGGCTCAGATTCGAACTGAGATCGTAAGACAAGTGTTACTAGTTGTAGTGCATTTACCGTTATGCTACCGTCCCCTTGTCGAAGTGGGGGTGAGCCTTAATATTAGGGATTGGGAGAAGTTTAGACAGGGGTCAAGGGGAATCAGAACGCTGATGGCTTGCACTGATAAGGCAGGAGAGTTCCTGGGTTCGGACAGTAAGAATGCCTAATCACTGCAAATTTGATCATTGAACTCCTGCGTCAGCCACGTTGACGACCTGTCCCTCCATCCATTTCACCTCAGCCGACGTCCAATACCAAAATACCAAAATATCAAAATACGAGAGGGTAAATGGAACGGCTCAGATTTGAACTGAGATTGTAAGACAAAGGTAATTGTGGTGCATTTGCCGTTATGCTACCGTCCCATAGTATAAGTCGAAGTGAGACTCGAAGTTCAGAAGTTCGGGGTCAAGGGAACCATACGACGCTGACGTAGTCCTCCTTTTGCACCGTCACCACCACCACCCGCTTCAAGTTTTGCCCAGTTCTGCCCAGCGGAGAAGTCGCTAGCCAATCAGCAGCACTGGCAGCAGCCAGGCGTAGGACCTTCACTCTTTTTCAACTTGATAGGTGGATTTGTCCGTCCTA
Organism: Pluteus cervinus; assembly: GCA_004369065.1. Taxonomy (NCBI): domain Eukaryota; kingdom Fungi; phylum Basidiomycota; class Agaricomycetes; order Agaricales; family Pluteaceae; genus Pluteus; species Pluteus cervinus. The sequence goes on along the minus strand of ML208318.1, from coordinate 98,451 downwards.
ACCATCAATGTTATATTATAGTTACACGCGCATGACATGGTAGCGGCATTTATCTCTCTATTTTATCTGTTGTCCAAAAGGCAACTGGTCGACGCTGCGGGCAGGGGTTCTAATTCCAGCGCACAAGTCGGCGAAAGCCGAATCTACTGTACGTCTTCAACAGCACCACCACAAGACCAAGTCGGGCGATTGCAGCAGCAGCATGTCGGCGCTACCATTCGATATCCTCCCCATTATTGCGAGCTCCCTCCCGCACAATCCAACATCACTAAAAGCCGCTTGTTTAGTTTCTCATCAATGGAAGCTCGCATTCCAGCCTGCATTATTCTTTGGCGTCCATATCAACAACGAAGTAGCTTCAAACAAGTTCCTTGCCGTCATCCAGACCCACCCCCCATTCGCATCTCTGGTGAGATCCCTTGAATTACAATTCACAGGAGGACCCATCAACACCATCTTCATGAAACTACCTCTCCTACAGAGTCTTACGATCTCCCACCGTCGAGCTCTCCCACCCAAATTATGCACAGCACTCCGACTTACGCTAGGATCCAAACATATCACATCCCTGACACTCCAAGATGTTAAATCGTTCCCACTTCAAATCCTCAGCGAAATTGTCGGCTTAAAACATTTTTCATCGATTGGAAGTTCCTATTGCGGGAGAGAACGAGCTCTCGCCAAACCAATCGATTACTATCTCCTGATCCAGCAACACACCACTGGTTCACAACTCCGGAGTTTATCACTATCATCCATGGGTCCAGATAAACACGAGCTACTCCAATATCTCATTCATCCTAAATGTGTTATCGATCTTCGAGACGTGAAGCATCTCACCTTCCATTCGGACCCCCAATTGGATCATACCATGTTTTGTAGCCTCGTCTCAATGATACCTTCCACGTTGGAACATCTCACTTACAGAGCACCTAAACAACCTACCGGTAAGCTCCCACTTTCAATTCGTACGACTCTAATCCGAATCGTCATTCACATTAAACATTTCATCAATAGTCGGAGTAAACGGAATGGGCCTTCAACTATTGAACGATTTCCGTTTATCACGATTCACCCATCTCCAATCATTCGAGCTCTACACTTATCTAAACACAACACACGATTTTACCGAAATCGATCTATCACCATGGTCTACGGCCTTCATCGCAAACCTCTCGACACCTTCCAGACTCGAATCACTCGAAATTCGGTGTAGCTGGAACTACATCACTTCAAAATATGCTCCTACTGCTCCTGCTAGTGCTCGACGACTTGGATTCACTTCGGTTCCGGACGCTGCCCGTCAGAGATGGGATGATCTTGACAGTTTCTTGTCGTCCAAGGCATTCCCGATGTTGAAGGTGGTTTCGTTTTATGTCGCATCCATTGATATCGATTCACCGAAGGATGTGATGGCAATCAAACTTCCGCGTCTCGAGAAGGAAGGAAAGTTGAGGGTTGTAATGTTGTCCGAGGGTGTGTAGGGTTGGTTATTATGCGTTGGGGGTGCGAGAAAGTAATTGTGTCCGTTCGTGATTTAGATGTTTTGTGAAGGATAGCCGTCATACGGAGTCATGATTACAGCATTCGGAGGAGGAGGAGTGGCGCCGAAAGATAGATTGAAGGAGTGGCAATGGAGTGCATGTCGTGCTGTGGCCGATATATACATCTCGACGGTGGCGTCTTTTCTTTTTTTAAATTCATTACATTTCGTTTACCTTGTTTTCGCAACAGCTTCGGCTTGTGATCAAGCACTTTCTAGTTATCCAGTCCTTCTGAAATGTGCGGAGTAATGGAAGCTCTTGCCGTGGTGCTACAACTCGAGGGTAATGCCTTGGCGCCCATTGTCCAGGCCTTGCTTGTGTTCCGCATGATGACGTCTCCAAGACGATTACAAGGTCATCTCACAATAGTCCACAAGGCGCATTGCCACGATCCGAGGGCTGTGGGTTATCGAAAATGCTGTTATGGGGTTCCAATGAACCTATATAAGGAGGTGGTAATATCAATCCTCACCGTCGAATCATCACATCCCATTTGCTTTCCCAGCCATGGACGCATCACACTACCCGAATCTCAGTGCACACCACACCTATTCATCTATCCAATGGCCCGCCCAGCCAACGCGGAGACCCTACTCAGCTGCCACTGAGACTTATATGTACAATAACATTATGCGTGCTGAAGCCACCTCCACGGCAGTAGAGATGATTGTGAGCGGATCACCGCACTCGCTTGAGGGAATCGCCTACCTGCTCGCGAATCCTGCCGTCGTTTCACGCATAAAAAACCTCACCTTTGTTACTTGCGCAATCGAGGATTTGGTTAATCCAGATCTCCCAGCTCTCATCAATATGCTCATCAACCTCGAGACATTTCACTGGGCGGCTCGTTTTATGGTAGATTCTGCCGAAATTCGCTTTCAGTGTGCGTGGAGCCAAGTGCCATATGAACTTCAAATGGCGCTCTATAACCGATGGTCGTCACCTACGTTGGAGTACTTGCGCTTATGGGCTGTTTTGGACATTCCAGCTGGATGGCTGCCATCTAGACTCAATCTTCGAAGTCTGAAACTCGCTTACCCTGGTATGGACCCGGCAATCCTGCCCTCCTTGAATAACATACTAGGACCGTACCTGGAACATCTCACAATCAGTCTCGATCCCTTAAAAACTGGTAACCTTCCTGCCAGCTTGGATGATCTACACAACCTTTTCGCAACAGGGCCATTTATCGGCCTCATGAAAATTACCATCGTCATGGCCATAAGGGGACTACCTTACAAAATTCCAGAAAGTATCTTTGATTCGATGGGGAGAATTATCAGCAGCTGGTTTGAAGAACCCCAGAAATGTGGGTCACTTACCTTTGTTACACTTGAGATGTTCGCACATCCAGCGTTGGCTCCAGCCTTTGAAATGGCATGGAAGAAGGGCATGGAAGATAAATATTTGGCTCAGTTCCGTAAAAGGGGCCATTGGCAGGGTAGATATCCATTGCAAGTAGAGTACAAATTCTCTGGTGACGACACCCTTGCCGAAGGCTTGTGTATACAGTAAGGAATTGTACGTATGCCCAACGAAGAGAAACTGTGAACGTTTCTAGTTCTTCATCTGAGTCCCAGTGGACGTCGGGCCCTGACACTGACGGTGGCCTGATTTTTAAAAATTAAAGCGCAACCTAAGGCCGTATATCGTCCAAGTCGGACGCTCTTATTGTTTCGAGTGGATCGCCTCTAAGCCTACCTGTCCAACTGAGCGTCATCGTCCATAGGAGTATAGTATAGCGTCGGTACGGTACCAAACACCCACAATCCGTATATATCCGCTGCACTAGCGGGAAGCATAGCTTTAGTTATCTTCAAGTTACCTTTTGGCTCATTGGCTTAGGACCTTGGTAGATCAACGTGGCGGAGGTACGCACTAAGGTGGTGGCAATTGAACACCAGATTCGTTGAGTTGTTTCTGACCGGGTTGGCCACTGCTGCTAGACCGATGATGTCATTATTACCATATATAGATATGTACCTGATTACGTAGTCAGTTAGTCCACCAGTCCACGCTGAACCAAAAAATCGACCCCGGGTAGCGGATTTCGATCCCGGCACCCCCTTGGCTAGTGTGTCCGCGCAATGAATAGGTTAACATCGGAGAAGGGACAGAGCAAAACTTACCCATGGACTCACAATGCACAAATTGAGAAGGACTCCCGGGACCAGACGGTCTTTTCTCACGATACACGCGGGACCGCAGCCATTCCCGAAATCAATGACCTTGTGATTTTGCGCAACAACATGTCGGGCCTGCCACTCGATATCCTCGACACCATCGCGAGGAACCTCCAGCACAATACAGCTGCG
>ML208318.1:79190-94464 GCA_004369065.1 Pluteus cervinus | reverse complement strand
TCATACGGAGTCATGATTACAGCATTCGGAGGAGGAGGTGTGGCGACGAAAGCTAGACTGAAGGAGTGGCAATGGAGTGCATGTCGTGCTGTGGCTGATACATCTCGACGGTGGCGTCGTTTTATTTCGTTCATTGGATCCATAATGCTGTTCAATAGGGCTTAAGAAAACTATATAAGAGGCTCGCCATTCTGCTGTTGTGGAATCATCACATACCACTTCTTGCCTACCCATGACCTCATCAGCGTATCCCAATACCAACTCATCTGGCCAACCACCTCCCCAGTCGATGGGCTCACTGTGGCCTCCTCAGCCGTTGACGATAACTCAGGCTATAGAAAAATTCAACATCACTCCTGCCGTCCACCGCGTTTTACGAAGCCTCTTCCCAGAGAATCCAAGCAATTCAATGATATTGTTTCTGGACGGAACAACAGAGTCGCGAGATTACATCAACCACCAATATTGCTTCTCACTCTTAAATCCTAAATGCCGATTGCCAATTAAGCACCTCACACTTTTTACTTGCACCTTGATGGATCTAGAGAACCAAGTTCTACCATGCATTCTATCTAAGTTCACCAATCTAGAGACATTTTCGTGGGTAGTTGGTTATAGGTCAGAAGGTGTGACCACGACCAGCTTTCAATTTCTGTGGTCTGCAGTACCGGAGAAACTTCAGAATGCGCTCGTCCCAATTTTGAGTACGCTGACATACTTGAGCATATTGACCATCCAACAAATTCCAAATGGCATCTTATGTACTATTCCAAATCTTCAAGGATTGGAGGTTACGTATCCACCGCCAGCTGGTCTCTCCCCAAACTGGATCCCAAAGCTGCAACATCTCGTCATTAACCTTGATCCTTATAGGACAGGACGCCTCCCGGACAGCCTAGATCTGTTGCCAGCATTCTTCACGGAGCCGATTGCACCATTCTACACTCTCAAGGATATTACTATCTCCATGACAGTCAGGGAGGATAATGAAAATTTGGAGAGTCTTTTTGACGCCAGGTGGCACGCACTCGGCGACCGTTTTGCGCAAAGCTTTCAAGATTACGGATCGCTTAGGACCGTTCGATTTTTCATTCAGGTATATGGATCCGTCAATGTGGAAATCCCATGGCAGAACAATATCCTAGATAGGTATCTGGATAATTTGCGTCAAAAGAGCATATCATTAGAATTTGTCCCTGACTACAAACCTGAGGACGACCTTGTCTGAAGCTGTATATTTCTAACTATGACCGACGCCGTTGTCTTGCTGCAATTTTAATTACGAGTTTCTCAGAGCCGGTGCGAATCGTGCGATAATTTGGCCATGAAGGTGAGGTCATATAAATACTAGTACGCCTGGGTCGAATAAGCCTGTGCCCGAAAGCAACCACAGGCTCCAGTTGCAAATTTCGAAGAGCTCCTGCCAGTCGAACCCAGCATGGAAGCACTTACTGAAGTACTGAAGCTTGAAGTCCTGCGCTCACTGGTCAGGCTCACGTAAGTCCGATCAACGCGGACACGACGGCAATTTGAGGTTTGCGGCTTCGCACAGCAATCATCGGTACACGACATGTCGGCGCTGCCACTCGATATCCTCGACACCATCGCGAGGAACCTCCAGCACAATACAGCTGCGTTGAAGGCCGCTTGTTTAGTCGCTCGTCAATGGCAACTCGTATTTCAGCGCGTCTTGTTCTCTCACGTCCAAATCAAGGATGAGATATCTTCAAACAACTTCCTCGCTGCCATCCAGGACCAATCATCTGTCGCATCCTTGATCAGGTCGCTGGAGTTACAGTTCACAGCAGAACCCACCGACACTCTATTCGTCAAGCTACCTCTCTTACAGAGCCTTTCTATCTGTGCTCGTCGAACTCTCTCACCAAAGTTCTGCACAGCACTCCGACCAGCTCTTAGATCTCAACATCTGACGTCGTTAACACTTCAGGATGTCAAATGGTTTCCTCTTCAGATACTCAACGAAGCCGTAGCCTTAGAACACTTCTCGTCAATTGGGACTTCCTATCACGCTGGGGGAGACAAAGCTCTCGCAAACGACGGCCAAAGCCAAGCACGACTTCACACCCTGTCACTTTCCGCTATGGGATCGGACAAACATGAGCTAATCAAATGGCTCACTCACCCCGGATGTATCCTGGATCTTCGAGGGGTGAAGAGTTTAGGATTCCGAGCAGACTACGGGTTCGACTCCCACGTGTTCCGCCGTCTCCTCTCAAGGATCCCTTCAACATTGGAGCACTTGAATTACCAAGCACCTGGGCAGAGCACTAGTAAGCTACCCTTCCTGCTCACCTCGTAATTGTCGTTCATCGGTACCCACAACTGACAGGCACCACGGATTCAATAGTGCAAAGCCTATTGAACGCCTTCAATTTGACACGATTCACCGATCTTCGATCGCTCACAATCTATACCTATCTAAACACAGTCCCCGGCTTTTCCAAAATCGACCTTCTCCCATGGTGTGTTGCGTTTGTATCGACACTCTCAACTCCCTCCAAACTCGAATCACTCCGGATACGATGTAGTTGGACCTTCAGTCGGAGTACTAGTGACCCGTCGAGCTCGAACTCTCGCCTTCAGAGATGGGATGATTTTGATGACCTCTTATCCTCAACGGCTTTCTCGAAATTGGGCCAGGTCACTTTGTATCTCGCTTTTGCAGGGGGGTCAACGAGTCTAGATCGATCCAAGAATTTTATTTCAAGAAGACTTCCTCGTCTTGTTCGACAAGGGAAACTCAGAGTTGTTGCGTCTCAAGGTGTGTACGTTTCGTTATGCAACTGACTGGATCAGTGTTCTAATCGAATGGTCTGCAGATCTCGGTTACTAGTAATCGTGAGGTTGGACAAATGTCCCTTTCCCAACCGCGAAGGATTTGAAGGTTTCAGGGAGTAGTGAAAGTTTCCTCGAGAAAGAGAAATACACTGTATCTAGCTCGGCCAATACTGAGAATTGGACGCTGTATCCTGTCAACGATGGACAACCGCCACGCACTGCGACATCACAACCGCCGCAGTGGTCATTATCTTTCCTCATTCACTGCGTTCCTTGTCTTTGTCACAGCATTTCGACTTGTGTTCAAGCACTCTTGAATTTCGTACTTCTCCGAGGTGCCATGGCCAAACAATGGGGTCCTGCCAGGTATTGTTTTCGTATCCAGCTCGAAGCTAGCACCTTTATGCGCACTATATGTCCTCTTGACAACGTCACAAGGACAAATCGTATAACCTCGAGTCAAGAACTGTGGACTACGGATAATGCTGTTCAAGCCGAAACAAGGTACTTGGTCAGTGTAAACTATATAAGACGCTGGAAATCCTTACTGCCAAATCATCACATCACCGTTTCCTTCCTAATCATGCATGCACCACGTCATGTCTATTCCAACGCGCAGGATGCCGTTTTATTTGATGAATGGCTCACTTACCCAACGGATGCCCCGGAACAAGTTCCTGCTCAATCAAGACGGAAATACGGCGAGTGGGACCCCGGTTTCATCTCCCACCGCATTCGGGACGCTCAGGGTACCAACAAAGCAGTGACTCTCATTGTTGACGGATCAATAAAGAAATCTCAGATTGAAGTCCGATATCTACTCGAAAATCTTCAAGCCACGTCGCTAATCAGAAACTTCTTCCTTTTCACTCGCACACAAACGGATGTAACAAACCCCGATCTCTCAACTATTATCTTTAGTCTCATCAACCTTGAGACATTTTACTGGGGAGTCTTCGACGCGAAGAGCAACTTTCAAGGACCATCTTCCCGATTACCCAACTGGGGGAGTATACCCGAGCTGCTTCGGGTGGCGCTGCATAGACGGCCTGGGTCAAGCATGCTGAAGAACCTGGGAATATGGGCTATCAAGGAAATTCCTGATAATCTCCTTTATAACGTCCCCAATCTTGAAGTATTGGAGCTTGCTTATCCGCCACCCCTCATCCCCCCGAATTACTTCTGCAGCAGGAATCTGCAACGTTTCATCGTCAATCTTGACCCTTGGAGGACTGAAGCTCTCCCGGCAAACTTAGACCAGTTAGTTGAACTGTTTAAGCTTGTGTTCGCAGGGCATTATTCCCTTCGGGATATTACTCTCTTCATGACAGTCAAGAGGGCGTGTGGAGGTCCATGGAGTCTCTTTGACGCTCGGTGGAAAGCACTTGGCGACTGTTGTTCTGAGAAGTATCCTATTTACAGCTCGCTTGCGACTGTTACATTTCTCATTCAGACATATGGGTATCTCACTGGCAAAACCGAAGTGGAAACCGCATGGGAAAGAAATATACGAGACGGACACTTGAACAACTTACATCGAAGAAACCGTCGCATGTTAAGAGTTGCTTGTGGCGAAGGCATCGAGCACCGCACTTACTGAAGCTCAGCACTGTATATACTATGCACATGTCCTGTATAACTTAAATGTATGATTATCACCATGACAAATCTGGTGTATCTTGCTCGTGCCTATTTTTAGCCCCCGCTGTCGAGTGGCAGTCACTGAGCGTTCAGTTTAATTTTGACCATAAGGGCTAGGCCACATAGCACCTCCGGGTCGAATCACCCTCGAAGACAACCCCATTTTGAGGATTTTACTTCCACCAACGGAACCAAGCTTTGTATGTTATTCAGTAGGATGGGAGGCGATGACCATGGATAAATTGATGATGCATGGTGGCAGGAAGCATGAGCGGCTTTCTCCGATCCAGGATCGACTTACGTCGTGCCATTCGGCGACTTGCGCCACTGCAGCTTGAACTACAACCACAACTTGCCACTCGCCGAAGCAAACTGTACAACCGAATGTCGACTCTTCCCTTCGATGTTCTCGACATCACTGCTGAAGATGTCAGGAATGATATTCCTACACTGAAGGCCGCCTGCCTAGTTGCTCGACATTGGCAACATGCCTTTCAACATGTTCTTTTCTCCGACGTCCTCATAAAAGACGAAAGATCCACTCACCACTTCTCCAATGCAGTAAACGATATCTCGTCACTCGGGATCTATGTTAGGTCACTAGAAGTACGACACGTCGGACCAGGAAGTATCCTTAGCAAGTTGCCCCGCTTGGAGAGAATCACCATTCGCAACGTCCATGTGCTCCTACCCGATTTTTGCGACTCACTTCGACTAGGCCTTGCATCACATCTTACTTCGTTAACCCTTCACGATGTTTCTTGGTTCAATCTTCCTATCTTCAATGGCGCTACAGCTTTAAAACACTTTACGTCAAGCAGAACCTCTTACTGCGGGGAAGCTGCCGGCGCACTCGTCGAGGATGGTCAAATACGGAGCCATGTTGGCCAGCAACTCCACAGCTTATCACTGTTATCGCTCCCTGCGAGGATGTGGGATGGATACCAGCTACTCAAGTGGCTAACCGATCCTAGGTGTATCATGGACCTCCGAGGGTTGAAATCACTGGATATTCGCACCGAGCACGAGGCAGAGTGGCGGAGGTTGTGCCGTTTCTCCTCTGTGATTCCTTCAACGCTGGAACACCTCACCTACAAACCCCCTTCACAAAGTAAGCCTTGTTCTGCATCTTCACCTCTTCATCGACGTTAAAGTTTGTCAGTTGCTGCGCCACGACTAGGGACCCAGTCGATGCAGCGTCTCTTGGATGACTTCAATTTAGAACGATTCACCCATCTTCGAACACTTACGCTCTATACACATCTAGGCGTAAACGAGGACTACACCGAATTCAGCCTTCTTCCATGGTGTTTTGCATTTCTGTCGACCATCCGAACCCCGTCCAACCTAGAGTCGCTCACCATGCACTGCTCCTTCATTCGTGATAAGGATAATTTAGTTGCAAATCCTCGCCAAGTCTCGAAGAGATGGGACAACTTTGACAGGTTATTTTCTTCAGCTGCGTTCTCGAACTTGGATCAGGTCGCCTTGTATCTCCTCGTCACACACGAAACCCCATTCTTTCTCGTCAAAAATGCGATAGCGGGAAAACTTCCCCGTCTCGACCACGATGGAAAGCTTCTGATTGTTCCGTCTGAAGGTATGTAGGGTTCGATTTGCATCGGCCAGAAACTGAATGCATGCTTTCTCGATCTAGACGGCCTAGCCTCTTGACAAACTCGTCTATTCATACAATGTAAGGCCATGCATCACATCATTCTGACGACTCCGGGTTGTGAGCTGGCTTTTGTCCTACCGTACCTAAGATCTCTCCGACTAAAGGCTTGCTCATCCAAGCATGTATATAGCACTGACCCAAATGGAATAATAACTCTTCTTCGTCACTGGTGCCAATGGGTGCAGGAAATTGCAGAATTTTACTTAAATTTTCGTGTGATTCGGAGCGGACCGAACGGACCGCCACTCTTCGTGCTTCTCACCCAACACCATGCCGGCGCTCTCGTTTGATATCCTCGAAATCATCGCAGAACACCTTCAAAGCGACACCAATGCATTGAAGGCCGCCTGTGTTGTTGCTCAGGAATGGAGAGTCATCTTCCAACGAGTCCTCTTCTCGACTCACACCATTATCATCCCAGAGGTAGCATCTTATGACCTCTTCCTCGCCACCATCCACAACCGTCCCTCGTTAGCCCTACACACCAGGTCACTGGAATTGCTGGCTACAGAAGGCCCCGTAAACGACATCTTCGTCGTGTTGCCCTTGTTGAGGAAGGTCACAATATCGAAATCGATGAAGAGCTGGTGTCACAACGTGGCACCTGAATTTTGCAACTCACTTCGACAGGCTCTGCAATCCGAGTACCTCACCTCGTTGACACTTCACATTTTAATGCTCTTCCCTCTTCGGATACTCAACGGAGTTACATCCCTAAGGCATTTCTCCTCATACAACACTTCATTCGAAGACCCCTCCGTCGAGGACTCAGAATCGCAGGTGCAGAGCCCCACTGCCTTAACTGGTCTGCGGCTTCACACTCTATCACTACCCCGGCTTTCTCTAGATGGATACGACCTATTACAGTGGTTGACGGATCACAAATGTTTCTTCGAGCTTCACGAGTTGAAGTCCTTGGAGATTTGTGATGTCCGTATGAACCCAAAGTTTAGTGACTTGATCTCCCTGATCCCTCCTACATTGGAACATCTGACTTACATGCCCACTTGGCGAAGTAAGGGATTCTTTCTTTCTTCATATCTTCGTCTTGTAGTTGATGCTGATTCACAATCGTGTTAGGCGCACTATCTAACGAGGATGCTTTACAAATCACATTGAACGCCTTCTCGTTGACAAAATTCTCACATCTTCTCACCCTTACACTCTCTGTTACTATACCCACGGGTCAAGGTGGTCTTATCTACGACTACCTCCCGTGGTGTATCGCATTTCTCTCGACCCTTCCAAACCCTTCTAAACTTCAAACCTTCGTCATTCAGAGTCGCTTTCATACAAGGTTTAATCCTCGGTCGGATTCTCTATCCGCGAGCTGGAACGAGCTCGATACTTTACTTTCTTCAAAGAAGTTCTCGAGTTTGGGTCGAGTCTCGGTGTATGTTCCTTTGGAAGGACGATCCAACCTGTTCCGTTCATTCAAGAAGGTTTTGGTGAACAACCTTCCCGCGCTCAAACGAAAAGGAAAGCTTAGAGTGGGGCCGTACAGGATCAGGGGTATGTTCTGTGCTGTGGTCGAGAGGTCAGCCCCATTTGCTAACGGATACTTTAGATCGAGTACACGTACCAGTATAAGATGGATGATTTTTGAGCAATTCATCTGGTTAGCTGTAAATCTCCTCGTTGACCATTGGTAGTATCGATTCCCTTTTTTAAAACCTGAATGATGTAGGCACCATCCTCCGATATCATCTTCCACATCCGAGTAATGTATACTTTCTGAATGGGATTGTACCTGTGGAACCAAAATGGGAGGTCAGCGCGGCGTGGTGTTCAATTTAGTGTACGTAATCCCAATGCAGGACGCCTCTTGCGGTTGTTGCACCACTACAATCAACATCGACGACGCCATGTCTACGTTACCACTTGATATCCTTGATATCATTGCAAGACTCCTCCAGAACGAGACTACCACACTGAAAACTGCTTGCTTAGTCGCTCATAACTGGCGGATCGCATTCCAACCTCTCCTCTTTTCCAGCGTCCGGATCACCAAGGAAGGAACCTCCAAACGCTTCATCGATGTCATTAATGAGCGCCCCTCACTCAGGCTCTACGTTAGAGTCCTGGAAGTAGAGTTTACTGAAGATCCTACAGGAAAGATCTTGGTCAAGTTACCTCGTTTGGAGAAAATCACGATACGCAAGCGTGATATTCTCCGATCTGGATTCAGCGAACCGCTTCGATCAAGCCTGAGATCAAGATATCTCACATCGTTGAAGCTTCATAATGTCGTCTGGTTCTCTCTTCGACTGCTCAACGGGGCCACAGCTCTCAAGGAATTCTCCTCATGTAACAGTTCCTACGCCGAGATGGATCTCGCTCTCATCCAAGACTCGGAGAGTCCGATACTCCCAACCCAAACCCGTACTCTTGGTCCACGACTTCGGACCCTATCACTCTCCTCACTTGCCCGAGGAAAATGCGAACTATTCAAGTGGCTTGCACATCCGAAGTGTATCCTAGATCTTCGGGAATTAAAAACGTTGGACATGCACGCGTTTAGCATCACCGAATTGGAGTATTTTTGCGACATACTTCCTTTGATTCCTTCAACATTGGAACACCTAACGTACATACCGCCTGCACAAAGTAAGCTACCCTTCTGGTTAGAACCTCAGCTTACAATCGTCGTTAGGTGCCGTCCCTAAGATGATGCAAACCATCATGGAGTACTTCACCTTGACAAGGTTCACTCATCTCCGAATAATCACATTCTACATCTACCTGTCAGTGACTCGGGGTCCAAATGAATTCGATTACCTCCCATGGTGTACCGCATTCCTCTCTACCCTCCCAAATCCATCGACACTGGAATCAATCTACATGCAATGTAACATCGCTGATAATATCGAGCTTCGACTGGACTTCCGGCCCCAAAGATGGAACCAGTTTGATTCTTTATTGTCTTCATCTGCGTTTCCAAAGTTGAATCAAGTTTTACTGGATTTTCCTAAGCACCATCCGACGTTTCTTCTATTCAAGACCCTCTTAACCGAAAACTTGTCCGGCCTCGAACGAGAGGGAAAACTCGAGATCCGAGCGGATAGTGCGTACATCGCTTGACTGGAGAGAGTCTAACTGACAGGTTCAGTTTGGTGATGCCGCCTGGCTGACACCTTAGTCAAAACTCCCGAGGTGGGTGGGATTTCGAATATTTGGGGTGTTTGGCTTATGCATCGTAATGTACAGTAGATGTACCTCAGGCGAAGATCGTTGGTGGTTGTGGTCCCTTGATGAGACTGTGTCTGAGGCGGGGTTGTACTTCTATATAGCCAGAGGGTGTTGAGCCCGGAGCAGAGAAGGATATCAAAGGGGCCACAATAGGAAGAAATGCATATCTTGGTACTGAGATGAGACGCTATACCCGAGTTGTTATACAATATGGCTGGTACTGGACATTCAAAACCCAAATCAACTCGAATGAGTCGGCCACCATTTCTTCTCCAACGGCCTCAACACCGCATAGGAAATAGCCGCAACAAAGGTCCCCGTCAACACACCCACATCGCCTGTCCCAGCCTTTGCAATTGGGCCCGTATACCAAGTTTGCTGCATAGCGGGTACGATAATCACAATAGAACACAAGAATGCACCAACGGCTGCAAAACCAGGGGGAAGAAGTCTTGCTTTATTCCAGTTCTCTACTTTGTAGCTGGAATAATCGCGGCGTCGGAAAACGAAATGTTCACACAAGACGATGGCTCCGAACGAGGCCGTCCAATATCCGATTACGCCTGAAGAGGGTTGAGATTATTACAAGCAGAGGAGCGGAGTTAGGTATACGTACTAACAAGGTCGACCAGGGTCTCAAAGAACGTGTTGGCGCCAACTATAGCAAGGGGGATACCACTTGAAAATACAGAGACCCATGATCAGAGTGATACATAGTTGAGAAAAGATATGATCACACATGGCAGTTGAGACGATGGCAAACATGTAGCGAGGTACCCTCGCGAAGAATTCGTGAATCGTCATAAAGCTAGTTCCTATCCATGCCGTTAGGAATCATTTATATGGAAAACTAACAGCGTTGAAATTGACTCACCACACGTGTACATTGTTGGAGCGATGGACGAGGGGAGACACAACGAGAGAACTACGACCAAGAACTTTCCAAATCCGCCCAATGGTGCAAGAACGGCTTCGACAAGGCCACCTATGTCATCTCCACCATTAAAGCCATTCTCGTAAGCTGTAACACCGGGTGCTGTAGCGGCAAACGCAGCGCCAATCGCCGATGCGGAGACCTGTTAATCCTGAGTCATAAATCGCCAGAGTGTGTAGAAACATTCTTACGTTTGAGATGACGAAAGCAAGGTATGTATATATGAAAACTCGCGTGCTAAGATGAAGCTAGTGATTAGTATTTGGAGTGTCTTTCCTGAGAAAGTACTAACCTGGAGGCGCGGGCGTCGTGATACACTCCATAATCAGCTGTAATGGTACACCAACTGATTATACTTGATGCCATAAGGCCTCCAAATGAGAGGATGGCTGACGCGGGAGCTGGAGGTACAACCGGATAAGAACTTTGTTGTAGGTGCTTCCCTCCAATTCCGAGCATGATCAGAAATGCAATAAAATTGGGGATCCACACGAGGGATTCGTAACTATTCAGCAGCCTGCATCAGACAAGGACAGTTCAGGGTACAAAAGTCGAATGAACTTACCGGTGAATGACCTTGCAGCCGAGGAAGGTCACCTGAAGATGTCTGAGCACTCTGGTGATTAAGGACAGAACCAGAAGTAAAAGCTCACGCACGACTAGGGATATGATACCGATGATCACGATTCCGAGTGTAGCGTTTAATTTGTCAGATACGGCTGCCAAAGTTTGCCCGCCAACAATGAGATTGAGAATAACCCAGCATTCGAGGGAGAAGACATTTAAAAAACTTGGGATTCTGGCGCCGTAGTACCTTCAGGGGAAGATCATTGTCGTTGTGGTTCTAGAACGAACACGAAAGGGACTTACCCCCAAGAGAAACGCGACTGGACCATTGAACGCATGCCAAGTTTTGGGCCGAATGTTGCGCTTCGAATCCCTTTAGCATGATAGAAATTGGATAATTAAGTGACTCACCAGCACGCGGGGATGGTACATGTACTATGTGGTTACATCCCAATGGACCATACATGTGAGGACGAGCAAATGTAGTGTGGGCGATGTGGATTAGCACAACGTCACAAACAAGTCAACAGAAATTGGAGTTGGTCAGCGCATTTTCCTAGAAGTCGACATGAACGGGTCACACGCACATGATGCTGACGACCAGGATAACCAGAACGGAATCCCTCACCCCAAGAGAGAAAAATACTGGACCGGCGGAACCAGTGCTAAAACTCAAAATGTTGAAATTGGCCGAGAACCAAACAAAAAACATGTGATAGAGTCGTTTGTCGACTCGTTCTTCAATTGGGACTGGCGTGATACTATAAAAGACGGATTAGATCCCATGAGTAAGTGAAAAGGAGGGCGGGCAGTAGAAGACTAGAAGACAGGAGCAGGTAAAGGTAGCAGACGGCGATTGCGTCATTCCGGCGTAGCCAGTAATTCCGTCTCTTTAGGAGAGAAAATGGGTTCAAATGAAATGGTCTTTATCGTCAACAATGATTTCTGAAATCAGATAGCAATGGTCTAAATGAGACCGACTCGGAGAGAAGGTCACCTCGACCACACGACCAGGATGACTTCGACAAGACAAAAGGACAACACGTAGAAAGAAAGGAACAACTCACCCTCTCAGTTCGACTCCCCATTTCGACAGGAAGCTCGATAAGCGCTTGAAATTGGTTTGCTCCTCTATCTCGGAAGCAGGGACATCACCATCAGTGATCACTCCGAGTCCACTTCCACTCTCGCTATGGCCGAGCTTTTCGTTCTGGAGGTTGTCTTCGAGAGACATAACAGAACGAGGATTGGGGGGTTAGAGTTAGGAAAGAACCGAGTGGGAGCTAGTGATGCGGGAAATTGCCCACCTAAATGCGAATGACCTGCGAATCACAGCGTTAAACAGAGCAGTTAGCACTTAGGTCTTCCAGGGCGTGTTGTGGGCAGAAAGGGTCATTGCATTCAGTTGACTCGAAAACTAAATTGAAAAAGCCAGAGCTTACTTAGAGTTTTGCCCACAACGCTATCATGGGCGTCCTGTGGGCGCCTGTCGGTGCAAATTAGGGCCACGAGGCTGTTTTCCTCAACAGTACGTGAGGCTGAATAATGATTATCGATGATCAGACACTCACCTTAGAACCGGAAATAGACGTGGGAGTGGGGGCTTTATGGTGTAGTTTCAAAACTAGCGTCAACCCGTGCAAAGCACGGCAGCAAGTACAGTTGACAGGACGAGCCCGTCGTGGGGAAAGCCAATGAGGATGCTTGAATTCGCGAAAGGACGTCCGGCAGCAATGCAAAACGCAGGAACAGACCTTCGTCTTTTGTATTATAGACTAGCGACTATATCGTGCTGCTCGCCAAACTTTGGTTGGTTACTCACGGCGCATTTGGTCTTCGTGATAGGTGGCCCCTCTGGCTTCCAACCGGACAGGTATCCCGTAAAAGATGGCCCCGTGCACCCCCTCATCCCGAGACTGTCAAGGGTCGAATACGACAGTCAATGAAAGCGCGAGAAAAGACTTTCGTCTTTTGTATTATAGATAGTTCAACCGAGTGCACTTTGATAGTGGAGAAGAGCAGCCTCGGAGTGCCGATGAGCGGCGATTGAATGTTGAGGCCTGAGGGGTGACGAAAAGAAGTCGGGACGCCAGCCCAGCTAAAACAGAACCGGGCTGTCCTTGTAAGCCATTTCGGCAACGGCGCACTCGGAATAGAAGGGGGGCTAGGAACAGCATATGATTTTTGGCCTTCTTCCTCTTTCTACGTGATAGAACTACGCGAGGAGGAGGAAATGGAATCCAGGGGTACCCACGCACGACAGGACGGAGGTTCGAGGCAACGCGATCGGGTGGGCGACGAGAGCGTTCATCCTCGAAAGCGTCAAATTGAATGGGTAATAGACGGAATACAAAGATAGTTTCTTGATGTTCCTGATTCTGTGGATGGTGGGTGCTATTGCGACGGTAGTAGTAGTCGTGTCAGAAGAGGAAAAAGGCGTGATGTCGCGTGCTGTGATGTGATGGCCAAAGACTTCGCCCAGGACCCGGGAAGCGTTTTGGAATTTCTTCTCCCCCCAATGTGCAGATTTGAGAGCCCAAATTCAACGACCAAAAACACTGGGCCCGGTGGGTTGAGGTCGTATCTGGGCTTGAGAAAGAATTCAGGTTCGAAACACGAATTGGCTTGCTTGTCCTTGTTTGGGTACCTGCGAGTTCCTCCTCGTCCATCAAGGTAAAAAATATCCAGGAGTGACCATGTACACAGTAGGGATATAATAGAATGATTTTACCCCCACGTTCATGAAAAATGCGGATCAAGCTGGTGAAAACTTCCGAGTTTCCCTACGAAAGTGAGGCTGAAAACCGCTTAAAAAAGATCGGGAGAATTCTGAAAGTTGAAGAGCGCGTATCACCTAGTCTATAACTTCATTTTCGGGTTCAGGCTGTACATCCATCGGTGTGTGATCATAACTACCGAATGAGTCACAATAGGAAGAAATATGTACGTATCCTGGTACCGAAGTGAGACGCTATCTCAGAGCTGCGATATGATATGGTTCGTATTGGACATTCAAAACCCAAATCAACTCGAATGAGTCGGCCACCACTTCTTCTCCAACGTTCTCAATACCACATACGAAATACCCGCAACAAAGGTGCCCGTCAACACACCCACATCACCCGTCCCAGCCTTCGCGATTGGGCCCGTATACCAAGTTTGCTGCATAGCGGGTACGATTATCCCAATCGAACATGCAAATGCACCAATGGCTGCAAAACCAGGGGGAAGGAGTCTTGCTTTATCCCAGTTCTCTACTTTGTAGGAAGAATAATCGCGTCGTCGGATGATGAAATGTTCACAGAGGACGATGGCTGCGAATGAGGATGACCAGTATCCGATTATACCTGAAGAAGAGCGGGATAAGTCGTGTTGAAATGATTAAAGGGGGAGAAGGGGTTAGGTATACGTACTAACGAGGTCGACGAGAGTGGAATAGAACTTGTTGGCGCCAATTATAGCGAGTGGGATGCCACTTTTAAATACCGAGACCCATGATCAGAGTAACGCCCAATTGAGAAGAGATATGATCACACATTGCAGTTGAGACGATCGCAAACATGTAACGAGGTACCTTCGCAAAGAATTCGTGAATGGTCATAAAGCTCGTTCCTATGCGTATCATTTAGCGATCATGTACGGACAAACCCAACAGCGTTGAAATGGACTTACCGAACGTATACATCGTTGGGGCAACGGACGAAGGGATGGATAATGAGATCACCACAACCAAGAACTTTCCAAATCCACCTAACGGAGCAAGGACGGCTTCGACAAGACCGCCAACGTCATTTCCACCGTTAAAGCCACTCTCGTAAGCTGGAACACCAGCCGCTGTGGCGGCAAAGGCAGCACCAATCGCTTGTGCGGATACCTGTTAACGCTAAGTCGTGAATCGCCAGAGTGAGGACAAAAATTCTTACGTTTGAGGTGAAGAAAGCAAGGTATGTATATATGAAAATTCGCATGCTAAGATGAAGGTGGGGATTAGTACAGTATCTGGAGATGTGCCTTTCCTGAGATTGTGCTAACCTGGAGGCGTCGGCGTCGTGATATACTCCATAATCAGATGTGATTGTACACCAACTGATTATACTTGATGCCACAAGGCCTCCAAAGGAGAGGATTGCGGACGCAGGAGCTGCGGGTATAACCGGATATGAACTTAGTAGCAAGTGCTTCCCTCCAATCCCGAGCATAACCGGAAATGCAATGAAATTGGGGATCCATGCGAGGGTTTCGTAGCTATTCCGCCGTTTGCATTAGATATGAAGAATTCCGTGGTATAAGCGCTGAATGAACTTACAGGTGGATGACCCTGTAACCCAGGAAGGTCACCTGCCAAAGATATATGAGCGCTCTGGTGATGAGGGGCAGAACCAGAAGTAAAGCTCACGCACGACTAAAGATAGAACACCAATGATCACGATGCCAAGTGTAGCATTCAATTTGTCAGATACGGCGGC
>ML208318.1:0-57867 GCA_004369065.1 Pluteus cervinus | reverse complement strand
GAAAATACTCTTACGATCTCAGTTCGAATCTGAGCCGTTCCATTTTTCTGAGAACTTTTCATTTTTGATCCAGTCCATACCTGTGATCACCAGAACTTACAAAGATGTCATGTGGACACAAAAGTCTCGTCGTTGATATGGGACGGTAGCATAACGGTAAATGCAATAGCATACTTTCATTTCACTGAAAATACTCTTACGATCTCAGTTCGAATCTGAGCCGTTCCATTTTCCTCGACAGTCGTGGTTTTTTGAATCTCTGGCCCTATGATCAAGCCTGATCGCAATACGATTGCGGCTTCGAACTCGTGGAAGGCGTAGAGAGATGCTGAGCCAACTTATGAGGACGTATTACAGAGGGTACAGTAAAAGTCTTGTCCGATACATTGATATGGAATGGTGGCGCAATGGTAATGCAACACGTCTTTGTTCTCCGGGCCTAAGGCCTGAAGCTGAAGTATGGGGGCCACCGGGGCCTCTCACTTCGAATCTGGGCCGTTCCATTAAGGAATGATGTTGGTTGAGCTTTGGACTCTCGATGAACAAAGTCGCATATAGTATCTAGCTCACCGGCACCTTTTGATCTTACCCAGTATCAACTCGTCAGATCTAGAGTAGAAAAAAAGTGGCAAGGATCTCCCATTGCCAGCCAAAGGTCTGTAATACAACCCACAATGCATAGTAGTAATGTATATGCGTACAATACCGAGATTATTTCATCAACTAGTACTTGTACAAAGAAAGGCGATTCCAACCGATACAATTTCTCCAATCTTGATTCGTACTTCGAACTCACAAAGGTTTAGCTTCGATCAATTTTCTCTCAAGGCCTTTTCGTCGCCTTCCAACCTCCAATGCCAACACCGAAGCTCCCAAATGCACCACCAGCACCAGCGTTGGCAGCACCAGGACCGGCACTAGCAGGACTGGACGCGTCATTAGCTCCGCCAGTAAAGGCAGCGAAGGGACGCGGGTTTGTAGCTTGAGGTGTTGGGAACCCAGCACGGAAGGACGTGTTTGGCATTGAGGAGATTGATAGGAATTTGTTTGGAAGTGGGCGATCTTCCGTATTATACTGTCAAATAGGTACCATGTTAGCCAGAATCAGAGGGAAGAAACGTAAAGACGAACCTGGAACTCCAAACCAATCCCATCGGCCTCCGAAACGTCCAACGTCTTGACCAACTTCTTCCCAATACCATTCAACTTCTCAACATCCTCTTTACTCCTCGTCCACAACTGGATCCTATCCACTTTACTCCTCAAACTAACCACCGCACCACAAATCTCATCTCCCTCTTCCAAATCCTCACCCACCAACGCCATCGCTAAAAAACTCCAACACCTATCCAACAAAATTGGATTATTCTTCATCGTCAACACCCACTTCCCTCCGTTCGCATTCGCTTCATCTTCCCACATCGGTTTAATACCAGTTTTGAATAAGTGGTAGTTGGAGTTGCGGTCGAGTTTGGAAGGCGGTTTGAGCCAGTTGAGGTATCGACAAAATTCTTCGACAGTGCTGAATTCACCGATGACGGTTAACCCGGCTTCGTAATCCGTAGATTCGGGTGGATGACTGTTGAATGAACCATCTGGAGCAGCGGATCCTGGTTGAGATACAACACCAGGTCCGGGCGTGTAAGGGAATTTCGCTTTGGTATCGTGATAGATAGTCCTACAACGCGGGAAGTAGCAGAGTGAGACAATAGCATAGACGAAGACAAAAGGCAAAGGCGAGATGGAAAGAGTACATACCAAGCATACTGTAAAGGATGTTCAGGAGCCTTCATTTGTACACCCGGTGTCTTTGGATCCTCAATCATCGGGGGTTCAGGAGGCTTCGCCGTACCATCAATACTAAGCGCCCTCGTCTTCACCAACCTCGCCGTGATAGCGTCCAAGCTAGGTATATTCTTATACCCAACCTTCTTCTGCCTCTCTGGTGGGTGTGTCGGAGCATTCGAACTCGTGGCGCTACCCGGCAGTCCATTCACAGCTGCAGGCGACGTCGCTCCACCACCGCTACCCTCCAAATTCAACTTCTCCAACTTTTCAGCCGTCAATGCTTCCCCGCCATCGATATTCGCAGTCGCACCATCCGCCGAATCATTCGAAGGTGTCCCAGTCGTACTATTCGCAGTCGTAGGTGTAGAACCAGGCGAAGCGGCTCGCGTGGTCGACGGATTCACAGCTAGCGAATCCGCAGAAGAAGCCACCGTCGACGTAGATCCAGAAGATCCTGTACGTAAAGCAAACGCCGCAAGTCTAGGTCTTGCAGAGGAACTGCTACTGGTGACCGAAGCGTTTGCATCAGCCTTGTTGCCTATCCTTGCCGCGAGTTGATTAAGTGAGGGAAGGCGGCCTGCGCCAGCTGATTTTACTGGTTGTGTGGGCGTTGCTGTTATTGTTGGTGGTGGGGTTGGCTCATTCGAAGGCGGAGGAGCTGTGGAAGCCATGACGAGTGATGCTGGCAAGTGGTGGTCACTGGCAAGGAGGGAAGAGTGACAACTGGCCCAAGCGCGCTCAGAAGGCCGCCAAACACGGCTCTTTTGTCCGTTCTCCATCTCCAAAATAACTCCACATCATGTGTCAAAAGCATCACAACCATCTTGCATAGACCGATCATGACGAGTACAATAATTTACTGTCCAGCGGAAAGTTTCCAAAATAGCTGGACATCACACTTTCACAGGTTTTTTGATCTGGCGGACGCCGATCGTTGCTCGGTAAGATAAAAGAAACTGGGCGAGATAAGCCGGATAAAATAATCAGAATATTATCGCTGATGGGACGGCCCAGAATCGAACTGAGATGGTGGACACAATCTATGTAATGCATTACCATTATGCTACTGTCCTTGCATTATGCACACCTCAAGCTCGGAGTAAAGAAGAAAATAAAACCAGTTTTGCCCGGCAAAAGGTATGGAACGGCTCAGATTCGAACTGAGATCGATAGTGTGAATTCATTCCAAGAATTGTATGCTGTGTGCATTAACCGTTATGCTACCGTCCCCGTGTTAAGTCTTTTCATAATTGTTAGGCATATACAGCGAGTTGGCAGCTGTTGCCACCTGCATGGTACTTAAAACAGAACTTTCAATGGCAATTGTAATCCGCTACGAGATAGTCAATTTCAAATTGGTTTGACAAAAAAAATAGATTTGATCAAAGTTTTGAGGGAACGGCTCAGATTCGAACTGAGATCGATAGGTATTCTTAAAAGGAATATGCTATGCAGCATGCATTAACCGTTAGGCTACCGTCCCATTTGCAGTAATCGACAGGTTGTGCCTTTGTGCACCATCTTCCTCCCAATCCCTGCAAGTAGATCCAATACACGGCAGTGCTATGCACGAATCAGAATCGCGGTACCGTGCATCCACAGTCTCTGATAAGAAAGCTCGACCGAAGTGGGAGCTAATTTCTTTTCACAATGCGCCCGTGGTATTGGTGCTATGATGTTCCTTCACAGCATAAGGGCCGAAGTACATTCCACCGGTATCATGTATGGGCGCGTATCAGACCTAGAGGCTCCATGGAGTGAAGAATAGCCTGAATGATGAATCTCCAATCCTGAGGTCCATGACAGACGAGTTGAAGAAAAAAGACTTTACCATCATACATCAAGGAAGAGATCGGTGAGTATTCTTAGCAAGTGATCAACGAATTACTGTCCTATACTTTCACAATGTTTACAATTACACTGAACCAGGAGCCAACTCCTTTTTCCATTGCTCACGCGATTTCGACGCATGTTCCTGCACGGCATTAGCAGCTGCAAGGGCATACGTTCCGTCGTCATCATCTAGGGGAGCGGATTAGACAGCTGCTGCATGAAACGAAGTGAGAAGAATCAACCCACAGTATTTGAGCGAAGCTTGAATTTCCAGAGGATTATCAAGGTCGGGTTCCAACAGCAATCCGTAAATTTGCGCTAGCGCTTCCTTGAGCGTCAAATCTGAGGACCAAAGACGACCGAGTTCCGCAACGCAAACCTGTCAAAGAAGTGGTCAGAACGGATGAGTCGCAAATACCAAACTAGAGAACGCTTACTTTTCCTTGTTTCGAAACCTAAAACACGAGACCACGTCAAAAGTGTACCACGACGGAGGAAAATATTCGACCCACGTTGGGATGCAAGATGAACGTCACAAAACGGAATTCGGGAGGGTCTCTTGGATATCCAGCTGGTAGGTCACACGTCAACAAGAAAGCGCCACCCTTGTACGGACACTCCGCGATATCGTCTGGAGCCTAAAACTCTCGTGAGTTTCTGCCCAACACGGAGATGCACATTAGTAACCTCCATAACGATCTTGAAGAACGAAATATCCCTATCATTGACATAAACATCAATATGAGGGTGCGGGTCCGACACCAATCTTTGAATCTTTGAAAGGGTTGAGTGGTCAGTAACAGCGTCGACGAGAACCCCACAAACAACATACCTCTCGCATAATCCTCTTGATCCTCTCATCCCCAGTAAGTGGCAAAGTCAGTTTCTTCGAGGCAGCCGACACGCTCTCCTTCAATCTTGGATGTTCCGCCCTCTGAGGGAACTTGTCCACCGTAACAACATCCACAGGGTACTTTGACACAGCTGCATAGTCCCTTAGACCACGCATGGACCAGATAGTCGGCATGACCGATCTCTTGGGGCGTTCAGCGGAGTTCAACATGGTTTCAAGGTCCTAGACGCCACACCATCAGCCCACGTCTATGATAAGAATGACGAGGGTTCGGAAAACTTACGAAGATACTCAATGCATCTCCCAATGACGTCTTTGGGAAAAACCTATAACCCCCCGTCGCCACCGAGATAGCGTGTAAGATCCCATTGTGACTGGTCCCCACTTGAACCGAATCCACCACAATCTTCTGTTTTTGCAATGATTCGCAAACACTCGAAGCACTAGCCTTCGAACAGGTGTCGTCTCCATCCGAGACAATGATGATCCGCCTTCGCAGACCGGGTATGTCAGTGCGATAATTGACTAGGACGCTCTTGGCGACTTCGAGCGCGTCGTACACGGCTGTATCACCAGCAGCGTCAACGGTTTCTAACTCTCGTCTGAAGTTCTCGAATATGGGAGTTAGTTGTTGTTTGACTTGGGCGTTGTTCGAAACTACAAAGGAGAGGGGGGTTAGAGTTAGAACACCCGCAAGCAGAAAAACGTACATGTAACCAATCCTAAAACGAGGGCGACCGACGTATCAAACGAGCTCTAAGACTTTGATCAACGTTTCTTCATAGTGTACAGAAGAAACAGGACATACCGCACGATTGATAAACACATTAAACAACTCCGACATCAAATGCAGCCTCGACAGATGTCGACTCCTCTGCCGCGTTTCAATCGCACCCTCCATTAGATAAAACCAAGGGCTACACTCGATTTCCACCGCTTCCGATGCATACCTATAAGCAGCGAGGGTATTCTCATTGTACCACAGGGAACCTCGTCGAACTCCATCCCCACTGGCTTTCAGACCGTGCCTACGAAAACGTATGAGGCACATAGAAACTGGTGTCGAAAGGGAGGATCATGGGCAACGTACCATATCATCAACTTTGAGAAGTCTGCAACACCGTTGAGATAGCTTATCACTGCAAGAACAGGTGCGTCCGCCGGTAAAAGCAGAATTCTTGTGGACGACTTAAACGTCTCAAACTCAACCTTGAATTCGATGAGCTTCCTTTGATGCGGAAAAGTTCTACAAATCTCGATCTCGCCACCGCTGGCCAGATCAGTTACGCCAATTGTCGTCGTCGTCGAATCACTGATAGTAACTTTCGTGGAAGCCAGACGTATGGTGAACATTGTGTATTTGGCACGAGTCGCTCGATGGACGAGCATATAGAGTTTGCGAATGGGTGTATTGATCGAAAGGCTCCAAGTCCTGGATTTGCCTTCATGAGTGAAAACGATGTCCACGACTTCAAGGCGACTTGTCCGGCGGGAAAAGAAAGAGTTTGTTGGGAGGATATCAACACCGCTGACCTGGAGGGATAACATTCAGTGTTAATCGCATCGAAGCACAAAAGTGGCGTACCCATCGATTAACGGCCTCTTGAATCCGCTTCGCCGATGAAGCGACAGCAGGCACAAAGTAGCCTACGGGCCATGTGTCTTGCGACTCGAACCAAGCCCGTGAATCTTCATCCACGAATAAGTTAGTCGGACTTCCTGTCGGACGAACTGGGTTTGTGAACAGATTTCCGGTCCTGTGCCAACAATTCAGAACGAAGGGGACAAAAAAGAACAACAATGGCTTACTTGGGGTCAAGCAGGTTCCTTGGGACTTGGTACGGCTCATGTCCGGACGTCTCTTGTGGCTTATTCACCAAGGCGACCAAGAAAGTTGAAAGCTCTTCCGGATGTTCAACTATTGTATGCGACAAGCACGCCAGCTACGACAATGCTATCGTTAAGGCGAGAAATCATGGAAACAACAAGATAGCCTACTTGGGATGGCTTATCTGAGGATCCGTAGGAATGATAAGGATTTTCCTCCAACAGCGAGCTGAGTCGGAGAACATCCCTTGTGGCAATCTTCTGCAACTCTTTGAGGAGGGTGCGAGCTGCCCGAAGGTCCGTCCCAAGAGATTGACTGTTAATATATAGTTTCCAAGCGTGATGGCAAGCAGGGTGAAGTTCTTCTAGATACTTCTTCGCTACATTATGGATGAGTGCCACATGAACCAAGACCCGCGAAAAGAAGGACCATACCTTTTACCATGATCTCAGGGCTCGACACTTTGGACGTGAGTTCAGCAACTGCTTTCGCAGCTTCAACATCAACATCAAACTCCTCGCGTTCGCTAGCACTGGGATCCGATTTGCTAACTCCTGATTTCTTGTTCATTGATTCGCTAAGATCGAGACAAATCACAACGGCCTGGCACAACGTGAGCTTCAAACGAAGTCTAGTGAAGCAACATACCTCAGCTGGTGGTCTTGAAATTGCAGATACGCCAGAGTAACTGTCAACCTCCCAGGTGCCTTCAGCTTTTCTTGTTTCTGTGACGCTCTCCAAAGCGTGGCCAACGTCATTGACGTCCACCTCCGTATCGCCTCCACGTCTACATGAATGTGAAGCATATTTCTTTTGACGAAAAGGCAGGAACTCACGCAGGGCGGAAAAAGTTAACATCCTTCTCAGCACCACATCCTCTTCCCGTAAAAACGGCGAGGAAGCCCTACAGGAACAGTTTGGGTCGTCAGCACCATCGTACCAGCGTAACATACGAAGAAACCCACATCAGAATCCAACACAATCTGCGGTGGAACCACGCTGGTCGACTTCAAGTCCAACGGACCCCTCGAAACTAAGTCCGTCTCGTTCGCACTCTTAATCACCAGATTGATGTTCCTCCCCAGACTCTTCAAGTCCGAGTGCACTGATGTCGGTGGGGCACCAAGTTTGTCCAACTTGAGTGCTGAGACACCGGGTCGATCAAGTTGTCGCGAATGAGCGAGAATTTGGCAAACGAAATCGACGGATTCCACCATGATAAAATCATTATCGGAGGTGTTGGGACGGAACAGTTCCCCGCCGGTCATGTAGATATTTGCGGTACTCGTTTCAACCATCGTAGTACCCGACATGAGCATAGGCTCGACCAGTCTTTTCTCCGAAAGGCCACAGCGGAGCAGAATTTCTTCAAGTGGTCGTTCCGCAGTTTCAGTTGACGACGCAGCAGCTGATGATATGATATGTCCCAATAAGATGCGAGACTGAACAAAGATGAGTATATGCTACGTATGGGAGAAAAGAAGGACGAACCGTTTCGAGAGTCCTATCAGGAGCTTTGGTAATTGCAGATGGCCCATTAGCCGCAATATCCTTCACGGTGTGGAAGATTGACTCCGAAAGGGCCGCTTTCTCCCAAGCTTCGAGGTTTTTATTCAACAACAAAACACCCACTATCCCGATTCAAGTCAGCATGTTATAGACAAAAAGAAATGAGGACGACGTACGGGCTCGAACCGCAGGTGGGAAACGCGTAAGTGCATATATCGTTGAAAGGACCTTCTGTTCCGCAACTATACCTCGCTTGCTCACAGAGTGGGCAAGGACATACAACGACGACAAAAGAGCGGACATTCCGCGGGAAGACTGACTTATACTAGGTTGCCACGCAGACGTCGACAGGTATGTCGACTCCTTGGTGCCTAGCAGGCCCGAGATGTTTGACTTGTCGTCTTTATTAGTGTTGCGTTTCACCGCATATAGCGTGATGGAGACTGAACCATCTGGAGGGCACGGGAATAATTGGCTGAGGGGGGTACACCCACAAGCCACAATAGGTGTTTCGGATGTGTGGAGGTCGATGAATGATTGTGTCCCGTCTTCAAAGTGACCGTTGGAAAGAGGTGCAACTGTCTTCGTTGGGAAGAGATCGAAACGTTTGTAAGTTGCTGAATTATGTTTGTGTTCAGAGGTCGGGCAGACGCTGACGAGTGTTGACTGAGTGAAGGACGTCGTTCTGAAACAAAAAGTTAGGAATAGAGTGTGAGTTTGGGAATAGGGACATACTCAGAAACTGGGTCTCGCCCATGAATCCTCAAAGTTAACCCGCCAACGTCGCATTCATGCGCAATAAGGTGCTTCTCCACGAGATTGACGATGACTTCTGATGCAATGCGGACACGAGATCCCTCCTGAACGTACGACGGTGGAATGGGAATCTTAGCAATCTTATCACCATCCCAAACGAGGACGAGATGAGGGTCTTGGACATCAAAAACTTTGGCTTCTCGAGGGAAGGCCTCTTGAGGGCACCCAGAAGGACAGCCAACGGAAGTTTGTGCGTCCCTCTTCCCAACGCAGTGGGTATGGTGAAGGTGGTCACAACCAGTGTTCTAAAACGACATATGTGAGTTGCATGTGTGAAATAGGAATGGAAGAGGGATGACCTGTGTTAAGGAACAATGGACGATTGCATCTGACTTCTTCCCATCATTGAGCCCATCCGCGAGACACTTTGGGCATGCCGATGCTGAAGTCGAATTAGTGCAAAAGTTAGTCTCAATCATGAACCCGCTCACTCAAAGATTCGGAGCAGATGGAGCAGGTGAGGACGCTCCCGAATCCGGATGTCCCAAGGCCCGTTGCTAAGAGAGTGGCATGAGCTGACAACCTGGTGTATGAAGAACTGGACGTACTGATCAAGGGAGTATGAGAGAACGGGCAATCTGAATGACGGCAAGGTTCCCCTTCCGATGAGAAACGGCAATGCATTGTTGATCTCAACCCATTCTCGGAGATATCCCCTGCTATGGCGCAACTACATGCTAACGTCTTGTCATGTGTGCAATCATCATCAGCATCCATGGAGTCATCAGAAGCCCATCCAAAAAGTTGCGCAGCTTCACGGCGAACAGCGTTCTGGGACTGTCAGAAAAACGTCAAAAGGGGCTTGCGAAGAGTACCTACCAAGGATGTGTTCCCACTGATAAACTCTCCTTCGAAGGCCTGCACGCCATTTTGCGGCAGATCTAAAGTCTTGGTGTTCCCCGCAGCAAAGCTGCGTGCCAGCTGCGCGCTGACCAACGTAATTCGAACACGACCAAACTTATCCCCATCGTCGGTACTGCGTTGAGCGGGTACTCGCTTGGCCGCTGCTCGTGAATATGGTGGCGGATCCGCCATTTCTGTGTCCTGATTCTGACTAGGACTTGGGTCTGTGATATCTTCAGTGCCGCGTTGCACTCGAGCGGTGACAATCTCTCCATCTGATATTAGGTCGATCCCACTGTGGATCGTATGAATACCTAACAAGTGGAACAAGATGGAATAACGCACTCTTGACCGCGCAGCTCAAATCCATCTCCTACTTCCAAGGTAACCGCAGGTACTCCTCCCGCTCTGACTATCTCATTGGCAAGATCCGCAATGGTTGCGTCGCTCCGTATGGACAACTACACGTGAATCAGCCATCCCGTCCTCAAATGACGCGTAAAAGCAAGGCTCACCGCGAGTTTCTTGATGCTTCCACCATCCTGGATCACGACCAAGACGCGTCTGGAACTCATACTTGCAGGTCGTGGTCAATTCCACCGGATGGACCAGTTCCAACAGGAAGAAATAAGTCAAAAGCTGGGGTCTTGGTCAAGAATGAACATCATTTTATACGCCCAGTCCGGTGTCAGAGAGATCGATCTCACGCCCAGGAACCGCAGGTTACCCCAAACGGTGCGACATTGGAAATAGCTATGTAGCACGTTTTCGAGCGCTTCGCCGACTGTGCACTGCCCCAGGCCAAATTGTGGAGTTGTGATAGGTGCCGAAAGAGGACTTTGTCCTGAAGGAGAAGGATTACGAGGAGGTCTGGTCGCGTGAGGCGATGACACGGATTCAACACGGAAACTCAGGAACGTGGCTCGCCTTGTTTGCATCCAAGGCTAATGCCAAACACCCATCAGCTTGCGAGTTGAACCAGGAAATTGTTACGTTTCTTTCGAACCTCGACCATGGCAGCACTTCCTTTCGAGCTCATTGAAGTTATTCTCAAGAACCTATATACAAACCCGTTCAGCAAACCAGCCTGTCTTGCGGCTTGCAGCCTCGTCTGTCGCGGATGGCGTCCAATCGCTCAAGCCCTTTTCTTTTCAGAAGTCAGCATCCCCGATGGTCCCAATCGACCACCAGTACAACCAGGACAAGATGACCTCTATCCATGGTCTACAGAAAATCCCAATTTGCAGTTATATGTTCGTCGTCTTTGGATCAGATCGCTCCAGGAATCCAGAATAGGAAAATTGGCAAGTTCGCTTCCCAATCTCGAGCAACTCGTCATCTTCGATCCAAGTAAACTTGACGGAAATGAGACCATTCCATCGCGCATTATGGACTCACTCTATGAAAATATTCACTCCAACCATCTAACATCCCTTTGCATCTCAAATGTTGTTGATTTTCCGGTTCACACATTTTACCTCTGCTCGTCCCTCAGGGAGCTCAAAATCCGGGGTACTTCCTTCGAAGGACTTCGCGCAGATACCCACACGTTTGAGCATGAAGAATCGCTCGATTACGCCCGTAGTTTAGACCCTGATCCATCACCCCGCCCCCGATTGCAAAGTCTCCATCTGAGCATCAGCAGTCCTGGGTCAGTAGGAATCTTCCTCTGGCTCCTAACCCCAGGATGCGCATTTGATCTATCGGAATTGAAGACTTTACACTGCCTTGATCGGACGGACGCAATCGCCTGCTTCTCTCGTGTGGTCCGATTGGTGGACTTTGTCTCCTCCAGTCTCGAAGACTTGATGGTAGATCCGCCTACATGGTGTTCGTGTCCACCCTTCTTATGTAGATTCAGCTGAGAACCTTTCTATTTCACTCTAGGTGGTTCGGAATTGTTCAAACCAACACCAGATACGATCCTCCCCGCCGAAAAACTAGTAAATCTGCGTACTATCCAAATCTCCATCCTCCAACAAGAAAGCGATGACTACACAGATTATATCCCCTGGGTTGTCTCGTTTCTTTCCAATCTCCCAAGCGACCACTCCCTTGAACGAGTCCTTATTCCATGCATGCTAATCGATCATCATGACGATGACTACGACTTCACTATCTATGACTGGGGCAAGCTCGACGCCATTCTCGCATCCCCGAAATTTCGTCCTCTATCAAGAGTCGGAGTGGCAATCTACGACTACGCGGCCTTAGAGAGATCACGAAATCAGCTGATAAAAGCACTTCCCGTATTGAGTGAGAAGGGAATCTTAAAAGTCACGTTCTCTCGCAGTACGTTTGGATTTTCTCGACGTAGTTCCCTTTCTGAGATCTGAACACTCGATGCAGGCATAGGATGTATGACTGACGATGAGGATTGGTGGTCACGCTTTGAAGAGCCAACGTCATTGTAGGGACGGCCGGGTCAGGTCAAAGGTCAAATTACATTGATAAAGTTTATGACACTGCTGCTATGGTATACAACCCTCTTGGTCTTCCATGATCATAATTCTAATACAGATGACAGTCGATCTAGCAAATCCTTACGAATCGCGCAAGTTCACAGACGCAATATCTACTTCCTCGTTCCCAGAATCACCAGAAGCGCGCAAAGAACCTGGGTATGAATACGCCGTACTCGAGATATTCGTCAGAGCAAATGTCGATGGGTCGTGTGGTAGAGTCACTGTTCGCGTCATGACAGCCTCTGACCAGACCGTGCTTCGTGAATTCAAGGATTCAGTGTCATAGGCACCAACCGTGGATGCCCTGGTGAGATCGGTGGTTGATTCAGAACGCAAACTTGTTTCGTAGACCGGGCGGTTGAAGAAGGTTCTGTAAATGAAAGTAATTACAACTGCGGAGTTGCATACAATCACGGAGATTGAAGCCTATAACACATGGATTAGTCCGACACGACTTGAAGATCAGGTAATCATAATCTATTCAAGCCTCACCTGGAAATGAGGCATTACGCTCAGAGCGATAAACCCTTCGGGGTTCCTCGCAAACGGCGAGAAGACGATGAAGATGTACGATATGATCACCGTGATAGTGCATATACCCGCGGAAAACACGAGGAGTATAAGTCGTCGCTGATTCTTCGGAAGTTTGACATTCCAAAGAGCAAATAGCGGGAATGCGACGAGTAAAACATCTGAGGAAAGTTCGCCTATCATCGAGCGTCATCTAAGCTGTACCAAGAGAGGGCTGTAGAAAAGCGACGCCTACCAATAAATGTCACGATAAGGAGTCCTCTGCTAATGATACATATGGGCTTTTTGCGATTGTGCCCAAAACGAATGACGTAAGTTGCACAAGTAGTCAAATAACCAGAACCGATGCAGAGTCCCATGACGGAAAAGACCGTGACAAGGCCGAAAGCCAAACGACGGTGCTTTTCACCAGAGGGATAGATTCTGGCGATGGAAAGAGCAAGGCAGATGCGTGTGGACCTAGACATCACCAATACGGTTCAGTGGTACACAGGGGTAATTGATTCGGACTCACCAGAGAATTAATATCAGAGATACGGATTCTAGCATAAATGAGGCAATGGCTTTCGGATCCTTTTGCGCTGAATAAACTCGTGAAGTAGTCCGACTCTTGGAAGGAAATACTGCCGACCTGAGGTCACCCATAAAGTGGTGAACATCGCAGACTCCATGATGAGCGTGATGATTGAGGTGTAGTCGTCCCACCACAACCTTCTGATTTGTCGACGATACCAGAGTCTGAATATGGTACAAGCGATGGCGATTGAATGAAGGATGCTCATGGCCACTAATAGGATGTGTTAGCACACGACAGCCCAACTGTCTATGTACCGGGTAAACGAACTGACCTTTCCAACGCATCAGGTCAGCTTCAAGCTCCTTCAAGCTCACCACCTTATTTGTCATCTCGGTCAACGAGAGTTACCAAGGTTTGAAGAAATAAGATAGAGAAGGAATAATGAAAGGAGGGAGATGTTTGGAGAACCACGAGCGACCACCGGATGATCTTTAAACGTGTCCAAAAGGTTGCATTTTGGGCGTAACCCAGATCTCGTTGACAACAAAGCGAAGGAAGTCGTGTGCCAACGCTGGTTTCCTCGGCCAGGAGGCTTTTCTGCATGGAACCTCGAGTAGTGTACCCTTCACAACGGTCGTACGAGGGCATATGCCAACCCATACATTATACATATACAAGGGGTAGAGTCCGACTCGGCGCAAGAAACGACTCCATTGGGTGTGGGGGAATTGACGGGCTGGGCGTGGTGGTGTCCAAGAAAACCCGAAAGTCTACCACCTGAAATATCGCTGCGGTTATTAGACTGACTTCTCACCACTTGAGCAGGTTCTCGTAGGTTCGATAAAGGCCGTCTGCCTACGAGGGACATCCGAATTGGAAAATAGGCGAAATGTAGGGCCACGGTCCGGGGTGCAAGGTCCTCGATTTCCTCGGGAGAGTTTCCACTGCACGCCTGAGTAACCCCTAATGTGAGAGCGTGTGATTAGTTTCCAGGACCAAGGCGTGGATCGTATACACACTAGATACCGGCGAACCTGCCTGAGCACCTCGACGTCTCGACGACGTACTGTACCGTCACAACGGAGACATGTGGGAAAGGCGGATGGCGTGATGTCATCCAGATGTTCTGTGAATCTGGCTTACATGTTTACCGTATTGAATTCCAGTATCTTCATCCTCGTGAATCCTGTTATGTCCTGGGCCTTTTTCCAGCCACACCATCCGAAGCGTGAGACCATCCACCAGGAGACGATTCCCAGTCTATGTTGGGTCGGCTCAGGAAGCACCAGATACAGCGCGACCTGCAGGTTTGCAACTGCAAGGTATGTCGTCATGGAGGTGATTGTTCGGGTTCAAGGTCGCAATTTCGCAAAGGTTTGTTGTTGTTTTGAACGTTGAGGAGTTCTCGGCAGCGCCCGCGCCCAAATTTTCTGCTCTATCGCCACCATGAACCCGAACGTGCTCAGCGTCGTGGAACGCGACGAGAGTGGGTATTACCACCAGGTGAACTTTCAAGATGGCAAGGTGCGCTCATTTTCTGCGTCATTCTATCTATCTTAGCGAGCCAAGTCTCATACAGAAAATGGTGGCCACAACACGGCGACAGATGTGGCCAAGAAAAACACCGCATATATCTCAGATATGCTCGTCAAAATATTCCTCCCAGCGGGTTATCCTCAATCAGTTACTCCTGGTATCCTGCTTCTGTGATTTTGACGTACTTTAAATAACTTCTTTATCAGATTACCTTCGGTTTGGCGGTTTTATTTGACTTCTTGACCATGAATTGAATCGAACATAGATTCCAGGTTCTAAATGCCTGTCAAGCATTTTGTAGCTCATTGGCTGGACTTTTGTCCTCAAGAGCAGTTTTAGAAGGTTTGGGATATTTATATGCATGAATGATTGCGGCCGACTGAATCGTTACCAAAGGTTTCGGGGTGGGTGACGCAAACGCCACGGCCACACGCGCATTACTTCTCACCATATTGCAAGATGTATCCACTCGCTTGACTAGTGCGTATCAAGCTCTTAAAACCTATGCGCTTGATCAATCCGCATATAGCCATCGTTGGTGGCTATTGGGTGGGATCTTCCCTATATCCTGAAGCCAAAACGTATCGCTTCGTTGCGGATATACTCATTGATGCTGCGATCGTGCTGGAAACCTTTCTACCGGTATTTACTAGCCCGTCATTTCCACTCCAGATTCCTGGCCTGCGCATATGCATATTGTGTATTAGCTCCTCGCTTCGCTCCATGTGCGGTGTATCTGCTGGGGGATCTAAAGCGGCAATCACCCTGCATTTCGCAACTCCAACGTCTGGAACGGGAGATGTGGGAGACTTGAATGCCAAAGATTCAAGCAAGGAGACGATTCTTGCTCTATTTGGAATGCTCGTAGGTTTCATTTCGCCGATGTCGAAAGAAGTTCTGACGATTCTCAAGCTCGGGAGTTTTATCGTCCCTCACCTCACCACAAGTACCTCAACTTATGGGATGTTGTTCTTGTTGGTCGGGCTCCACCTTACCATAAACTATGCGGGCGTCAAGGGCTTACAACTTAGAACCCTAAATCGGCAGCGGGCTGCCATTGCCTGGGCCAAATATAGATCCGGTCATGAACAGTATGTTCTCACCCCCGCTCAACTCTCGATAGAAGAGCGTATATTCGAAAGTCCTGGAATGATACGTGATGCACTTGGGCAAATTATCGGGCACTGCACGATTGGCTCATCTCTATCGGAGATTAGCAGATCCTCTGCCATAATCCCAGACATCGACCTTTTTAGCAAGAAAAAATACATCCTCCTCTTCGACTCTCAATGCCTCTCGAGCTCCCTAGAACCCGGATGCACCCTCAACAGACGCCCCCTCCTGCATATATGCCTGAAAGAGGGTTATGGGCATCTCGATCAACTTGAAGCATGGATCCACGCAGCTGAAGTTTGTCGGGTTGTCGCGGAGTCGCACGGAAAGCCATCAGGAACGCCATTCGATTGCTTAGAAAAGGCATACCGACAGGTCTCCCGCCGTTTCCCCCATTTCTTTGATGCGCTTCAATCCGCTGGTTGGAGAACTTCTGAGTGTGCACTATTGACAGGCCCTCCGCGCGGTGTGCTGACCTCGATAGAAAGCACAAACGGGCACAAGTCTAATGCGAAGCTGGAATAGGCCACTTACCTCCCCGCCGCGACTCCCGCCCATCCAGGCTTACAAGCATTTTTTTTGCCATCACCTCCTTCCTCCGCTCAATCTCCACCTAGACAGTTGGCCTTATAGATTTCCCCGGCGATCGGTCGTTCCCCGCAATACACCCACGTTTGTCGCGCAGGACTATCACTGTCCCCTCTGCCCAATTTTACAGTATTCAATACCCTGGCGGGCATTGCCCTTCGTGAATGCGGCCGAGAAATAAGGTACAACCATCATATCATGACCCTCGGAACTGCGAGACGTCCCCCTCTTTGCAGATCAAACAAGCCAAATTCCCAAACTTGAATCGTGTAACATCACCAATCATGTCAGCACCCAGAAAACAATAAGCCTGCGGCAGTAAAACTTCCGACGCGCTTACCTTCGTTCTTTTCAGAGATATGGATCGATCTGTGAAGAGTGGATGTCCTTCTCGCTTCTATATCCACGAAACACCCGAACTAAGCCTCCAGACACACGTTCAGAGAAAATAGACCCAGTACCCAATCGTGGTCTATCGGTCTCAAAACCCTCTGGATATCCTCGTTTCGTGAAGGTCATTATTAGCCCCGCTCCATATTCGTCACACGAGAAAGCTTCCAAACCTGCGGCGTCCATCTTGCCTGCAAAAGCTTCTCCGATTTGGATGACTGTGTCGCAAGCTTATTGATTGCCCTCGATTTCTAGGCAGACCTGTATCGAGGGGTGTGAATAACCGCACCTGCAATCCGCAACAGCCTGTCTATTCTTTGGAAGAGGGCTAATGCCCCACAACTTCCCGTCGACCGTTTGAAGTCTGCTTCCCCATCATATAACACATGCACTCTCCTCCGCACCGTACGAGATCCGGGTGCTTCGAAGATCAACTTCTCTACAGTAAGGTATCTATTCGCCTCATTCACTGCCTAACCGGTCCTTTGGTTTCATCCTTCCTCTTTCAGGTATCGCCTTTCTCTCCCCATTTGGTCCTCCGTTCGATCGAAAGAGACCCGGGACACCCCAAGACCAAGTTTGACTTATCCATGCCCATTGTGCAGATGTAACGTTTTCGGCGACGCAGCCTCGTTGCGATTTTTCGATTGTTATTCTTTGGAGTCAATCCGATATCCGCCTGTCGATTTTCTCATTGTTATGCCGCGAACGAGGTGGCAGTTGAAAAAAATCAACTTGCGAACGAGGCTCTGGCATTACGCTGCATATACACCCTTTTTATGGGGCAAGTACCTCAAACAAACTCGGGCCGTGAGTATAACTTGGCCACGGACCGCTCGAGGTACCCTAAAACTGTCAATTCCCATTCTTCTGCCAGGCCTCTCGCTGCCGAGAGTTCGACAGTCGTCCTTTTCTTCATTTTCATCGACCAGGAGCTCGTCTTCAAATCGTCGCAGGGCTATTCGCTTAACAGCAGGTACGAGAACAGAACAGGGTTAGTATTTTATGATAACACGAAGACTTTTCTTGGGGGTTTGATCAAGGTTTTGAAGGTACCGAAAATTTCTTCAATGCACCCTCTTCGAGTTCTTTTTTACCCTTCCCCCACGTAACTGCTTCTAGGGTAATCAATGCCCTAGTTCATTTCCGATACAAGGAGTTGTGGCCATCCTGAGAGTCCTTGCGACCATTGCGTGTGTGTGAGTGTCAAGATAACGGATAAGTGATGAACTGACGTGATCGTAGATGTCCCATATCTTACAGTATGATTGGTACCTTGGCCAACAAAATATAGGTTTAGTGACAACACTTTCTCGCTCTCAGAAACGGTGTATCCCATGTAAGATTCACAGCACCCTTTCGACGCCCAATTTAGTGGGTGACGACGGGTCCATAAAACTTCGTCAAGTGTGGTACTCGAGGTGGGGACGAGAAGGTGGGGAACGAGAAGGTGGGGAACGAGAAGGTGGGGCGACATGTGCCACGAAGTCTCAGCGAGGTAGTTCCCACTTGGTACATATGTTGATTTGAATTGACCCCTCTTTCCGTCATGCAACGCGTTAGTCGATATTAGGCCTTCGAATCCTCCGAAGCTGATCGGAATGGACGTGGTCGATTGACCCCCGGTTTTGACGTTGGAACGGGCGTCCATCTCTACGACGGTGTCTAGTGGCGACAATAAGTCATGTACTAGAGAAACACTAGAGAACCGATCATGTTGTCCGAGTCGATTCTGTGGGCACAACGTAAACAGATCTAGAGGGGAACAAGGAAAATATCCAGAAGTGGGAGATTGAGTGCGGCCTGGGGTACGTTCATTCCTACGCTGGATGTTTCTTGATTTGCCTCTTCATGTTTACGTATGGACCAGTAGAAGGAAGCACCAGTTGACAGCAGTCTCGACACAAAGTTCGACGTGTACCAACCCTACATGGTCGATGTCAGCGATATACCCACCTCAGCTTGGGATGCTCAAAGCTGTGCATCGCCATATGCGCACAACCCTCAATGGAATAAGCTCGTCTTGACTCGGTTCCTCTCTTTCTCCATGACCAATATAGAGCGAAGATGGGGCGGCGGAATTTGGTATTCGTATCCAGTTTCCGGGTCCATCAACGAGATGTTAGTCCGTCTACTCGCGATTGCTAACTTCACGGATTAATGTCGATGCTGATCCGTCAACGATAGGCCATGTTATCTGGACCGCGATCCCCAACGGCACCAGTCGCATACAATCACCAAGTTGGGGTTAACATATGATCCCAGCATCGCAACGTGTTCGTTTCCCCATGGCACAGGGCTGGTCGCTGATCGCGGTCAAATTAACTTACTAGAACAGAATCGCAATAATAAGGCCAACGTACGTGATGTCGGCGCCTTTTCCGTACTACTCGCGCACATGGTCGATAGGTCCTCTCCTCCAGGATCGGCACATATTCCGAGCCATACTTGAAGAGACAAGTCGCACCCAATGGAATAATTGTGAAACTGACCCTTGCAAATCCTCTGTATTGAAATGATATCGATGATATCACCACGGCAATCATCGGAAATGCCTTGTGTTGCAGCCTCGCCGATCCAAGCCGTCGATGTCATTCGCGATAGGGGCGTTGCTCGAAATTTGCAGCAGCCTCACATCCATCTCCAGGCATCACCGGCACCAACCACGATGAAAAAGGAACTATGCCGCGCTCGGGGTTTCGAACAACTCCGGGGATCCAATACGTCGGTCCCCTCACAAATGTCGAGGCAACACAATCAACACGTCCACAGGTTCAGGCCTCTGGACGAGCCTCGAGGCAATCTTGCTAAAAATTCAAAACCCAAATTTCAAATTCAAAGCCAGGTGGCAAAGCCTCGACGTGGACTATCGGTCCATCGGGTTCACACCCAAATAACTCGTTTCTCCTTCAGGAATGGCCAAAAATCGGCGTTAATTGGGGTGTTCTCCCCAAGGTTCTCCCAGCAGGTATGTACTTTTGGTATGATATCTCCAATACTACTCACGGACTTCAAACGCCCCTGATAATCCACTCTAATCACGGACACCCGCCTTCAGGATCTTCCGACCAGGAACCACACTTTCGTCTTGACATGACGTCGACACCAAACGTCGTGCAATGACACGTTGATCCCCGAGTCCGAAGAGCAAATTGCGTACAACAGTTGTGGCGTTGCTAGCGCTGGGTGCTGTGATGATAGGATACATCAGGGACTCCTCATGCTAGTGAATTAGCAAAGCCAGGTTCCTGGTATTTCGGAGGCTTGTCACATCGAATCACATCGGCCGACCAGCACTTCCTCGAGCCAATCATAAGAAGTCAATAGCTTCTCTGGAGTCCGATTTGGTCGTACTCTTCGTTCACAACCCCAAATCCAAGGCCCCACCGGTAGCTATGTTCAGAGCTGTCAGGACTTAACATCGACATCCTGACATCTTATCCCCAGATACATCTCAAATTCGAGAACAAACCGTACAAATCGGCACGGTTCCAGAAGGAGGTCACCACCACTGACAACCCGCGAACCTTAGTACGCTGTACATGTATGTACGATACTGACGCACCACTCAAGTTTGCGACGATATAACACCGTCGGCGAAAAACCGGTATCTTCAATGACAGCACGGACACTGGCAGAGGTCGGATACAAAAATAAACTTCCCAGGGTCTTACCACCACACACACCGTACGTGACAAAAACATATCGAGGTCGAGGAGATTGGAGATAAGCGTGAGTATAGCTGATTTCGATGTACCCAACCGAGCTATAGGTCGCGCAGTGGATTTCCTACCAATTCCGTTTCAAGGCTCAGGCGCTCAATCTCCTCTGTCCCCTCGAGCTCGACCAATATCAACGAAGCCATTATAAAGATGAAGAAAAGCATTGTGCGCATAGTAGACAACAACATCGGTATCGGTATCATCACCACATAGTACATGTACATCCAAAGCCTCATTTTGAGTACATGGGCGCCTAACTAAAAGTACGCAGGGAAAACATTCGAAGGATCGGGAGAAACATATTGAACAACAACAGAGGGATGAGTTCGAGGATCGCAAAGGGAGGGTAAAGACGAGAAGGAAAGGTAAGAGACTACGGTGAAGGAGTGGATTAAGCCTATCAATTCAATACTAAAAAGTATATAAATTTCGTCTGAGGAGTAGTTGATCAATATAGTGGTACAACGCGTTCCATGGCCAACACAGTGTAAAAGAGAAAGAAGAGAAAGAAGATACGGCAATAAAGGAAACTAAGTAGATAATTCGGGAAATGTGGCGGGGTTGGGACACGGAACGCGCATAACGACAAGACAAGTTAGTTAAAAAGGAACTCGAGGATGAGAAATTGCAATCATCATCAACGGCGTGGTCAGAACCAAGAAAGGAGAGATATGTAGATTGGCGGTAAGGAGAGGAGAGATGAAGGGGCGGCCATATAAGAAAAACAATCAATCAAGAAAAAATACATAGGGGTGTGTGTTATGCAAGAGAGAGAGAGATAAAGCGACAGACGGAGATGGTAAGTAAGAAAAGCCAGGGCATATAATTCGTACATTTGATGACAGAAAGAGATAGAAGCAGAAATAAAAAGAGAGGCCGTTCAACGGAGATGCAGGGAACACGTGAGGAAGACAGAAAGGGAGACGAACAGCGTAGGTATAAAGGAAGGGAAGGGGATGAGGGAACGAAAGGCGAGAAGAGAGAGACTGAATGTTACATTTTGATGAAATTACCAGAGGGCGAGGGGTATAGGGCGTAAGTTGTCGTCACCAATGTCGTGAGGTCAACAAAAAAGCTCGTGGAACAACGATGACGTTGACGGTCATGAAGTTTCCATCGCCATCGCCTCGCCCTCCATCCCCGATTCCTGCTTCAGTCTCCCAAGACCAGTTGAGATC
The DNA here is from genome assembly GCA_004369065.1 of Pluteus cervinus. NCBI lineage: Eukaryota > Fungi > Basidiomycota > Agaricomycetes > Agaricales > Pluteaceae > Pluteus > Pluteus cervinus. The sequence continues at coordinate 36,357 of ML208318.1, read as the reverse complement.
TTCGGTATCGGTATCGGCTTCCGACTTGACCTCCCCCTCTCCCCATCCTCCGCTGCAAACCCACAAAGGTGGTGTTGTTGCTCATCCTCCGGGTCCATCCCAACACTCATCCTATCATCCCCACTAAGTCCTTGCACATGCCCACCATGATGAGGGTGTCCATGAGAATGATGTTGCGAATGCTGATTATGCATCCCATCCATCCCAAGTCCAATCCCCATGTCCATCCCCATGTCCATCCCCATAATCCCAACACCAATCCCCATCCCCACGATCAAACCATCATCAAACCCCCCGTTCTTACTAACAACGCTCCCCCTCCCCGTTCGCAGCGAATGGGACTTCTCCGACCCATCCTCTTCTCCGTCGTCAAGATCACCCTCATCGTCGTCTTCCTCGCCTTCAGGCATACTGGGAAGCATCCCACCATATCCACTATAACTGCTTCCACCTCGTTTATGACCATGACCTCGAGACGACGAGGACAACGGCGACTGCTGCTGTTGTTGTTGATGTTGCTGGCCACCAAAATCAACTTCCTCATGCAACATCATCCCCAACCCCATCTCCCCCTCCTCTTCATCGGCATCAATCTCACTGGGCGCTTTCTTGATCATCATCGACGAAACAGCAGGTGAGCCGGACTCCGGTTTGACATTGGTGTATCCAGAACTTCCACCCCCGGAAGTATCGTCTTGTGGCATAGCGTTGGAATCCGATACACACGTGGACGTCGTGGAGGATGGGGTCCCATCTCCACCTGAAGCCGCGGATGCAGAGGGTGGTACATCACCAGAACGATACGCTTTGAGCTCTTGCTCCAGCTCCCGGTTCCGCGCGCCCTGTGCCGTAACCAATTGTTGAAGGTACCTGAGAAAAAAGCGCAAAGAAACACGTCAGTTAGTACATCAAGAACCGACGTCCACGGGAAAGAAAATCAAAGAATAGAATGGAATACGAAGAATGATAGATGTGCCGTGTGGGTGGGTTTCGAGAGATGGATGGTAAAACTAATCTGCCTGTCGCCCTCCAATCTGGTGGGCAACGATATACCCACGACGTTCACAAACCCCACATCCCAAACGCTCTCACCAACGAAAATACAACAAACGAAAAGCGAGAATCAACCCACCTAATGTATTCCACGCTCTTTCTCAAGATCATACCCTTGTTCGCCTTAACCACTGCGCCCTCTGCATCTGGGCTAGAAGCATTGCCCCCATTCGTATTGGGGTCATCCGACTTTTTTGACGGCCAAGCGTCTAAAGGTGACGGTAAAAGTGCATCTTCTGTTGGTGATAGTAGTGCAGCACCGGTCCCATTAGCTGTTTGAATAAAGATACCATTAGTGGCTGTGCATGAAACGATTGTCGCGAGAAACAGAGACGGGAAAAGAAAGAAATTAAAAAGGAAAACAATAATGACGCGAGAGAAATGGCGACGGGACGAGACCAGGAAGCAGAAGTTATCATAAAAGTCCCAATGATGTCAGTAATCGAAAAAAGAACTAGTCTTAACGATGACGAATGCAACACGATGAAAGAAGCACAAAGGGTGTGAAGAGTGGAAGCAATTGAAATGTGTGTGGGGTGTGGGGGCGTTAAAAGGGTTTACCATCGCCATAAAAAGCGACAGCTGGTTGGCCCAGACCCAAAAGAAGCAGTGATAGAGGATTTCTCCTACACCAATAGCCATATCAAGCGACAGAGGGTTCCTTCCAACACCATGATCGTTCAAAACCCAAAAGAAGTAAACCAAGGGCTAGGGCGTCGTTCCGACACCACAAAAAGTGCCAGAACAGCTTCTCTCCACGACAAGAAGATGATGGAAATGATAGATAGAAGAGATAAGATCGACCAATAGAAACTCGTGAAGGCGAAAAAAAGCGGAAAGACTGCTGGGGTGCCGAATGAAGAAACAAGGAAGTAAAGCAGTGAAATGGAAAGCACGTCCAAACGAAAGAAGAAGAAACGCAAGCAGAATAACGAAAAAATGAAGAGACCGCAATCGCGAATAAGACTTACCAACACTCGTCCCACTCGGAACCCCATTCACATCCAACAAACACTCGGGAATCAAAGTCGCAAGCTCACTAATCTTCTCATTAATGTTATCCCTCCTTCTTCTTTCCACGGCATTATGACTTTCCCTTCTCCGCCTTCTCTTCTCGTGAGCCAATAAGGCCTGCTTGTCATGCGATCCTCCACTAGATGCGGAAGACGAAGGAGGAGGGCCACCTCCAAGTGAACCTGGTGCTACGACAAGAAAAAATGAAGGGTTAGAGATCGATTTGACCTAAGCATAAGGAGGATAATTCACCAATTGGACTCCCAACTACATTCATACCAACAACTCCCGTAGGAGTCATACCACCCGACGAAGCCGATGATGGCATACCCATCGACGAAGTCCCCATCATACCCATCCCGACAACGCCCACCATGCCCATTCCGTTCATCCCAGGTGGCGGTGGTGGTGGTCCATAACTTGATGACCCAGGATGGTGCGCAGGATGAGCGGGCGAGTGATGGTTGTGGTTGTGATTATGCATCATGCCCCCACCCCCAACTCCGACCCCAGGTATAGACCCATTCATTGAATTAAGCGAATGTGGGGTAGGGAGTCCTCCCATTCCATGTCCATGTCCGTTGGAAAGCGATGAAACAGGTGGTAGGTGCATTAAATCACCATTCGATCCATTCCCATTCGTATGAGGTCCACTTGCGGATCCCGAAGGTGGTGAAATCCCGAACGCGGAATATCCATTGCCATGACCATTTGAGGGTGCTCCGTTACTTTGGGAAGAAGGATGATGATGGGTAAGATGAGGGGACGAATGGGAATGCAGAGATTCTGGTGTTGGAAGTGAGAATTCGCCGGATCTAAGAGCATACGTTTTTAATAAAGACGTCCACGGTCGACGGAAAAGAAATAGACGTACTGCGCGAACCAAGCGGCCCCATTTGTACTTGCGCTATTGACATTTGCTCCAGTACCAGCACCCATGCTCAATGGACTTAGAGGTGTTCCGCCAATACCCATGTGGCCGTGGACATGAGGCTTTGCTCCGGGGATGACGATCGCCTGCGGGCGAGTCGGAGGCGGGGGACTTGTATTGCTAATGCTCCCGTTCCTTCTTGAACGTGTCGTACGCGCTGGTCCTCCATTTGTCGACACGATAGGAAGCGGATTCGGAATTGTCGAATTAGGACCATTAGAGGCGGATGGAGGACGCGATCTTGAACGAGAACGAGAAGCAGCAGACGCAGTTGGGCCCTGAGCTCTATGCGCAACTTGGGGGTTATGGTGTCCAGATGTCGTCGGAGAAGGGGTATGTCGATACTGGTTTGATGAGAAGGAAGCAGGTGGGGGATCAGGGTGAGGTTCGTAGCGCATCGAACTATTAAGTGCAGGAAGAGTCGAATTGAAATGGGAAGTGAAATCGTGAGACGAAGCGCTGGGGTTTGAACTTGGATTTCCGGTAAAGTGAGCAGGGAAAGCAGAAGAGGTTGTCGATGAGGCTGATGAAGGTTGGAAATGGTGGGCCTGGTGTTGCTGCTGATGATGGTGAGATGAAGGGGCAGAGATATCGAAGATGTTATGAGGCCTATGCTGATGGTCTTCATGATAGTTCCCACCTGCACTGGATGGCGAATGCGTCGATCTTTCGTGTGCATGCTGGGAATGGTGGGGTGGACTTCCGGCGGTCATCAAGTTTGCGAGGTCGCTTTCGCTGAAGTCTACGGCTGCACCGTTGTGACCGCCTGGTCCATTGGCGCTGGCTGTGAGATCAGCCGTTGTTGCACTCCCGCCGGTCCTCCGAAAGGCATCAGGCAAGAAGTTGTGCGGGGACATTGAGAACATGTTGTTGGTGTCGAACGACGAACCCGATGGTGGAGATGGCGCTGCTGGGGGTGGGGTCGTTGCCGATGGTGCAGGTGAGGGCAAATGAAAGCCTTCCTGTCTGATATGAGGTTTATATGCGTTCGAAGTGGAGTAGAAAGACATGGTGAGTGGCTATATGCGGTGAGCCTTGGATGTTTGCCGTCGCTGTTGTCGTGCTAGACGACGTTTGAAACGATGACGGGCAAGTTAGGATGTGGAAGGAGGGAAAAGTTAAAAAAAGCGGAGGAGGAGGAGTGGAGAGCAAGCGAGGGTCGATGCTATTAGGTGCCCCTTTACATTTCTTTTTGCCGTTTATTTATTTTATTATTTATTTTCCCCGAATTCACACGTGCTCCTGGGGTCCCACCTCAGCGGCCCGGCCCTGCTAATCTCCGCCTTCCCCACACGCCGCAGGCACCGCCACAATAACCACAAACAAGCCCCCCATATGTCAATCACTTTACGTAAGCTCTCGCTCTGATCGCGAACCACGCCGAGCTTCGCATGCCCGACCTGGATTGAGCCCAACAAACCGCGCAGCATACGCTGGTGCGGCACCGTGATGTCGGTGTCGGCGAAGGCCTATTACAAGGAGATCACCAGAGAGGCCTCACGAAAGTTAATCAACTCGATGGGCGCAACAATTAGCCACCCACTCCAACCAGTGCGTCATAACCATGAGGCTGCCTACAAGCGTAGACCGTGGTCGATCCATTCATTTCTGGCCAATCGACCTGACAAATGACTTAGACTAAACCCATCCTATTCTCCCATTCGTCCGTACCCCTTCTCGAACTTCCGGGATAAGCTACTTAACCTAACCCTTCCAGATTCACTGGCAACCTGTCAGGTTTTCCAGGATTTCCTTGGAACAGAGGTCGAGGCTCCGTTGTCTTCCGATAGCGACGTCACTTTGCTTTTTCGTAGTTCACAATTCCATTCTATTGCACGGAATGACCTCAACAACTCGGGCAACGAGGTGGGTGATCTTATTCTTAGGAAGAGTCAAGACCGATCCATTGACGTCGTTACCATGATGCCATGGGCGCCTCTCCCTCATATCATACTCCTCAATCAAACCGAGGTCCACCTCCCACCACCGCCCTACAATCTGGAATATCATTAAAGAACAGGATGTCCGGCTCGAAGATTGCAAATCGTTCTTCCGAACCCTTCAGGCCTTCAGGCCTGACGGACACGGTCTGTCTCGATCAAACCACAAAGTTACATCAAAACCAAAAACGACTCAAACTCTCCCTCCAATTCAATACTCTGACGTTTCCCCATCCCACAATGACAGAACTCGAACCCACCCCCACACATACTCACATCCACCATGTCAAATTCTGCCAAGCCGTCATATGTAGTACGAACACGGTATTACGTCCCTGTCATCGTCGACTCATCCCCAAATCAGATTCAAAGAATCAGCATCCCTGGCAAGCTAAACTACCACTCATCCCTCCAATTGGAGTCGATTTCCCTCGTACCCGAACCCAGGTCCATTCAATGGCGTACCCCCATCTCCATCGGTAACGTTAATTCAATATCAAAACTCGGTCCTCGGTTCCCGGGTGTGAGGGTCTCTCCCATCTCGACTATGTGCCAAATCTTTCCTTGCGACTCTGCACTCTAGACGCGGCTGCATTTCAACTTTCTTTACCCTCGTTTCCTTCCTTCTTCCAAGGCTTCTCTCGCTTCGGTACCTCGCCGAAATTAGGATATAGTACATCGCAACGTCAACCCACACAAACCCAAACCTAAGCCCAGAACCATGCATTCCACCAATGTCAAGTGTCGACCTTGCCAGGTACAGTCCGAGTCCATATGTCAACCTACGCTATCTTCGGTTCGACGGGGAAACGGTAACTGACCACCCACTCCATATCAACGTCTCCATGCTTAACTATTCTTGCGCATGCTATGCTATGCCAGTAAATGTCAACTTGTCCATCATGGCACGCAGTCAACATCGTGAGCCGTACGGAGTGGAGTACCTTTGGATTTAAACCGCCCCTTCCAATTCAACTGAACTTCGAATTCAGAGTACAATATTCTTACGCAAACAACGACGGAATTCGGAGTCCAATAACCTGACAGTTGGGCGAATATAGAGCGGCCTATCGGTATCGGTAAACCTAGTAGTACGCAACCTGGATTAGATTATGACGATCCGTCGGCAACGTCCAAGTATTTTAGGGAACAGTAAGTTACATAAATTACTCACTCTACCGGTGGCTGGTTGGTGGCGCCAGTCCTTCGTTCTTCGATGACGTTGTAGTTGTAAATTACGGTACAGTATAAATATACTGAGTTGCCTGTCTTTTTTTGCTACGGACACGGAATACGGAAATTACGCGCGATGGGGCAAGTAAAGTGGGTCCACCGTACACTTAATGCCGACGCAATTCAAAAACTTCGAAGCTGAGCTGAGCTGCCCCCCGCGCGCTCGCCTTGTCCAATACAACGATTAGACCGGGTAGCGAACGCTGATGGATTCGAAATTCGACGAGGCCCCCGCGCGTCTGTACTGTAAAAAAACAAGGATAAGTCTAGTACAGTAAGTTAGCATGCCACGATGCTTGGAACTTGTCTTTCCACATGCAACGAAATCTTATTCTAACACCACTTTTTACTTCTTTCTTCCAATTCCTGTTCCTATGCCAGATAGAAGTGATGGTAAACGCTTGCTACGGATGAACGTTGAACGCAGCCATCCCGATGGTCAATCAACCTTACTCAACGTCGAGTCGCATGTGCTGCACTGCAAATGACAATCTGGTGTTTGCCTGGCCACCCACCACATGCAACGGAACCTTATTAACATTCCAGAACCTGAAAACTTACTACTTCCCAACGACAGGTGCGCTCCCGAAGCCTGCTCAACCGCGTGTTGCAAATAAGTTGTATGTATCGATAATTGACGAACGCCACGGTGCACTGGTAGCTGGACGGTTAACGTTGGAGTTCTACCAACGAATGGCATGCGGCTAGGAACGCCTATTAAGCCTATACAGCACATGTAGGTGTGGGTAGCCATATAACTAACTGGGAAGGTCCCTTTGACCTGCTTTATCGCGCCTCTCCACCTCTATTTCAATCCTACCATCCTCGATCACTTCAACCCGTTCGCCCGTCGGCCAATCCGTTGCTTATGAACTTATAATGGGTGCGAACAACTCTACTATGATCAATTTCCAAAAGAAAATCGCACCCGGCTCCAACGGTTTCGATATTGGGATGGGATCACCAGAATTACTGAAACTGGCCATGCATATGGAGGAATCGAAGATGATGATGATGATGATGGTGATGGCGAGGGATCTGGATGAAATCTGATGCTGGGGAAATACGAAATTCCGGTGATCGCGAAACTGGCTTGGCTTTAGGTTGAGTACAAGTCATTTCAATGTTGTGGGTCTCCCGTGCTCGAAATACTGGTTCTGATACCTGTAGAGAGCAGAGTGGTTTGACAAACCCAATCTTGATCACGAACGTTCAAGTCCATCGTCTAATCAAAAGGTAGGCATATTCGGGGGTCCTGAAGGCCTGATAAGCGGCTACAAAAGCTCAAGATAAGCGCCATGAGCTAGATCTCAACTGTATTGTTAACGGGGTCCTCGTAAGCGCATACGCGTCGAGTAACTTAGCGCTGACGATCAACTCTATCTCAATACTATTACCCCGCCGCGTACATTCCCAATCGTCGCTTCCGCAGTGAGACCATAAGTCCCAATGGCCATCACCGAGCGACGGCTCTGTCTCTAACCACATCAACTTTTGACTTAAACTAAATTTATCTGTCGGTTGGACGAATGGAGATGGCCTCTTCCTCTGATCACCGTCCCGTCATGGTCAGGCCGTTTACCCCAAGTAGCAACCGAAGCACCTATCTAAGTCACTAATCCGGCCAACCGAGGCGCTCACTCGGACTTGATCGACTGATCGAAATAACACAACTCGAGGAACTTCAGGAAGAACCTGATTGATTGTTTATCTTCCCTATCGACTGTAACACAGCGTAGCATCGCAACATTTCCACAACGGTCTACCACCACGAGTGCAGCTGAATATACAGAAGCACTTCTTCTGCAGAAGGTATCATTCAATTGAATACACACTGCGCCGAAGGGATGATTAATGATTAATGATTGGATGGCGACAATGCTCTCGGGTGGAACTCCTCACCGTTCAAGTAGGCGAGCGGTTCCCCATCAAGATCATCAATCGAACCGGGGCCGCCATAGCCACTCGAACGAAGGAGCATATGGGTATATATGGGTCCGAAGTTTTAAGTCCCAAGTTGCAGATCGTTATGGCGTCATGGGTTGTTATCATATCGTGTCTGCATCCCGCAGAGATAGGCTCTAGCTGCCTCGTCTAATTAATTTGAGCTGGCTCGAATTCAAACCGGGATCAAGTTGGGACGCCATCCATTTGCAATGGTGGAATGCGCAAGGCTTCGACTTTGACATGCAAGCATGGTGAACGGGTTTGCTGGGCCGAATCGCCGTGAAATGGTAATAAGATGAATCAACGTGTAAGTGGAGGGATTCTGTCGGGTTGCTGAGCGCTGAGATCGGCCGAACGAGTCGTCGTGCATGATTGCACGTTCGTCCTGACATGTCTCTGCCGTCGTCACTTAGCCTAGGAAATAAGTCAGCTAAAGGAAACCTCTCAAGGTCCCAGTTGAATTATACCTACCCTCATCCCCACCTTCAATCGTCGACCTGCCATTGACGCAATCGCGAAAAGTTGCATAGGAACCCACAAGGGCCAGCACCTTTTTAATGCGCGACCACATCCGCGCATCCGAGGATCCATCGAGAAGTACTTCGCAACGCCCAAGGTCAGCATATTAACCATGATCCCAGTTACCGTTGGGTCGTACCTACCAGATTCTGTATAAGGCTCGCTCGAGTTAGCCCCAAAGTGAGTAAAAGGCAACACAAAACGGATCAGCGTACCGACTTGTCCTCCCGCGAAGCACTCGTTATCGTACTATCCCCTGCATGGTGTATAGGGTGCTCGGCCCGATCTTTAATACTATCTGTATACGAGCAGCAAGTTGAGGTTACCGAGTGAAATATGTACCAGGTTGTAGAATCGTCGTGTCCGGTTCTTTGAACTTGAAGGTACTTGAGCTCGTGAACAACTCAGCAATAGATAATTCACCGCAGGATCACTGCAATTAAGTTCGAAGGCCACCACACTGCGCATGCGAAATCGCAGTCAGAATAGCCACCTGTTCCTCAATGGTTTATCTGTTTGCGAATCGACCTTTTGCTGACGATCAAGGTTGAAGACAACAGTGGAGGGTGGAAAACTTGGTGGAGAAACACAAAACACTCCACGTGGTCTGAATCTTATCGTACTCATCTTATCTTATCAGTTCTTCCAGGTGAACACAGAATTGAATTTGGGTATCAGCTCGAAGATCTAGTCCGGCTTTGACTCGACGTTTAGTGCAAAAAGACACGGAGGGAAATTGGAATATCTGCCCCACAATAAGGGTCGGAAATTGGTAGAAAGTCCAACTGGGATGGAACGGCTCAGATTCGAACTGAGATCGTAAGACAAGAGCAATTCTGCGTCAGCATTTACCATTATGCTACCGTCCCACGCTGAATTCATGCTCCAGGCCTCCACAACTCGAAGTCTCGAACCTGGCGGCACCGCATAAGCAATATTTCATCTCACAAATCATCAGAAAAATGTCGGGGTAATTTATAAACCCATAAGACCATTGAAGTCGGGAACTGAGTTGCTCGACTTCAAGGAGAACTTGAGGGCTTCGAGAAATCGTCTTCGTGTTAAACGGCTCAGATTTCAACTGAGACGACCGTATGACCGCATTACCGTTAATTATGCCACCGTCCCCCGTTGCTAGATAGATTTGTAGTCAGAAACCTCAAGAAAGGGGCGAATCGAGGGCTCACCAGACGACGCGACCAAGCATTGCCTGGGGCCCGTCTCTCAAAAGATCACACAAGAACAGTATTCAAAAAGAAGTGTCATCAAGTTGTATTAAAAGTATAAGCTACAAGTTTGTATAAAACGTTATGGAGGGGGGCGTTAGTTGACTAGTTGATACAGTAATTAAGAAAGTCCTCGCAAAGGAGTATGATGGTCGTGAGTATGTGGTATGGTAATAATGGTATGTTCAAAAGACGTTGGAGGTAGAGGAGAAAAGAAAAGACAATAAAATAAAATATGTGGAGATGGATGGGCTATGCTATGCACGAGAGCGAAAAACGAAAGCAAGAGAGAGAGAGAAAGAGAAAACAGAGGGTAGTCGTAAATTTCGTTTGCAAGAGGGTTTATAGATGCGCTTTGGCATCGGAGAACAAAAAAGATAAAAAGAGAAAGAGGAGAATAACGAAAAACTTTTCAGACGCACTCATGATCTCAAAAACATCTCGACGGGGATAGGCTTCCTCCTCAAGCCACTACTCCCAGAGCTCGAAGTGCTCTCTTCGCTTCCTGCATCACTGACACTCAAACTCGGACTGCGCCTAACACCATGACCGCGCATGGTCGTATCAGACTCATTCCTCCCATGTCCATATCGTCCGTACCTCTTCGAGGGCGAAGGCGACGGAGAAGCCATCGTCGAGTACATCCCAGGTGACTTCAAAGCCGGCGAGGTCTTAGGCGAGGGCGACTGGGGTAGGATAAAAGCACCAAAGGCTTTCCCACTCAAACTACCCTTCTTCGCATGGAACTTCGCTGAAGGCGAAGAAGGTGTCGCAGGGCCCGCCCCTGTTGAACTCGAACCGCCAAAGTACAACCTCAACTTGGCCGAAGCACCTTTCCCGCGTCGACTACGCTTTTCTTCCCTCACAGAGGAAAGAGTCGAAGAGCTCCATTTCGAACGGAGGACAGGGTAGTCGGGGGAAGAGGTTTCTTGGGTTTGTGGGAGTACAACTTGGTCGTCACTAGCCAGAGGAGCATCTACATAGGTAGAGCAGGAGGCCGTGGAGGAGGGCGCAGGCACTGCCATAGCCACTTCAACTCCTTGTTCCTCAACTTCCTTCTGGACCTGAACGACTTGCTCGACCACTTGTTGAGGGCGCACCAGGCTTGTTGGGCGTACACGAGGTGATGTCGATGGAAGACGAACATGGGATGGAACGGGAACTTGGAGTAGAGGCTGGCTTGGGACTTGAGAGTGCTCTTGTTCCTCCTTCATTCTCAACTCCTCCAAACCCATAGCGATATCCGCTTCCAAGTCGATTGGAGTGCCAGGAAGAGACAACGGAAGCATCATGGGCAATTCAATGTCCAAATCGAAATCAACTGGGAATTGGATCTCTTCCGAGTCTTCTTCGATGGCTTCATGAGCGGTAAGGCATCCCTCGCTTTCTCCACCATATGCATAACCGTACTGAACCTCTCCGATAGTGGAGGCATCATCAGAGGCGCAGGGAACGGTGAGACCGGCGTCGAACATGGTCACAAAGTCATGATAGCGGGTGTCCACAGCGTTATGGTCGTCATCGGAGTGGGCTTCAGGAGATTGAGGAACATCGTCCCGCTGTTGTTGGTCACGAGCAAAAGAAGCTTGCGAGTAAACACTCAAAGGGCTCCTGGAAGCGGTATCCAGATCATTCGCGTAGAACGAAACGGAGAAAGTCGAGCACGCATCATCGTCGAAGATGAAATCTTCTGGGACGCTGGAGCGGGGTGGCGGGCGGATAGTGAGCCTGGGAGGAGCGATGACAATCGGGGAGCAAGGTGAGACGATGACTTTGGGTTGTGCAACGACAGGCGGAGGCGGAGGAGGACGAGTGGGGATGATAATGGATCTTCTCTTCTTTGGGAACGCAGGGTCAAGCTGAGCGCTTGGAACACCACCGTTCAACTTCTTCGAGTCCGAAGACACGGTTGAAGCAGAGGGAGAAGAAGGTTGCGAGGAAGGCGTAGGTGCGACAACGGGAGCTGAAGGTGTAGAAGTTGGGATCACGTCCGACTCTGAACGGGCACGAGATTGTCGTCTAGGGAAGTTGGCTGGGACATGCGAAGAAAGGCTGAGGATCTTTGAGAATTCGCGGCTGTACCACTCGGAGTCAGATTCAGGATCCGACTCATAATGGGAACCCTCTTCATCAGAAGAGGAACCCGGAGAGGTCAGAGGGGAAAGGAGGGCAGCACGGTCGCATTCTGGCGAGGGTGCGCTGAGGAGGCTGCCACAATTTTCGGTTTCATCACCCTCAGGAGGCGAGTAGATAGACAAAAAGTGCTTGTGCCTTGCGATCATAAGGGGCTTAATGGACGCCCTTCTTGGATTGAAAGGCCGTGGTGAAGGCAAAGGTAGTTCGTCGTCGTCTGAGGTGGCAGGAGTCTTGGGCAAAACCTCTGCGTTTGAGCAAGGGCTAGAACCGGGAGAAGACATGGATGGGGTCGGTGACATGATCTCGGAGCGGAAGCCCTGCGGGGAGGACAATGACGATGGAGTCGGGATGGGAGGAATTGGGAAGTTGAAAGCGGTATCAATGAACGTGAGGTTGAAGGAATCCACGTCAGGAGACCCCGAAGGGCTTGGTGTTGTGGGAGGGCGAGGGGCGGGTCGTGGTGCTGAAAGGAGGTTTTCACTACGACCTGGCAAGTCGTTGCCGCTGTGAACTTCAACTCCCTTGGCAATTCGGATGTCCGATACGTTAAGGTTTTGTTTCCGCTTAAGCTTCAGCGGGAGTGTCTGACTTTTCGATGGAGAGGGCGAACGAGCAGAGACGCGAGCCTCATCCTCTTCAAGAATGATGTGAAGGGGTTTGCTGTTCATGGAGTTGAACATTGGTGGTGGTTTGGGAGTTGGACTGCGAGCGCGTTGTGTTCGCGCCTGACGCTTTAAGAATGTGTCGCGAGAGAAAACTGTAAAGACCGAAGCAGGTTATTATCGGAAAGGTCGAAAGAACGTGGGGGGAGCAAGAACAAAAATGAACTCACAAGTAGAAACAGTCGTGTTCATGTCGGTCGTTTATAAGGATTAGACTCTAAGAAAAAACAAGACCAGGGAGGAGGTACTGCCTGATGAAGATACCAAGGCAAGAAAGACGAGGTACCCGACCTGTCTGGCCACTGGTTATAAGAACAAGGCAGCCATTGTGTTCACCAGGATTGTTCTCGAGGAGAACAAAGGGCTCGGCAAAGACCATTGCCTTATTTGGCAGTCAAGCGGAGTTCGAATTCCCACGTGTGGGCGCATTGTTCATTGTCCTCCTCTGCTTCTTGATTCCGTTGGCCTCAATGGGTTCTTGCTTCGCTGGCGTATAAGAACAATGGTATCCAGATTGTTCACTATGTGTAACACATCGTAAATGATCTGATCTCGGCTCGAGTGCTCGGTCTGGCCGACAAATAGCGGATCAAGCGCCTAAATGAACGGGCAGGAGTCTTCCGAAGGTACATCACTTTCAACCAAATTCGCAGAGAGCCTAAAGAAAGCACAGAACCTCCTGGCTCGTGTTGGATCTAAGCATGACGCTGCTTCGCTCATCCTCTGCCAATTCCGACAGCAAAAATGCCCCCGATCCTGAGAAACCTCGTTCCGAGAACCAAAGCTCAAGAAATTTGGCTTTCATGAGACGGACCTCCACGTTAATTGACCGTCCAGATTGCCTTTCGATCACTCATTTTCTGGTCACCTTTGTGCGGGTCAGCTGGTTGCTCACAAGGCCTTTCATGCGAGATCTCGATTGCAATGTGTCGTTATTTGGCCAGCAGACCCGTGACACACACGCACAAACAAGCTAAGCGAAACTTACCCTTTCAACGCTTTCCGCCTTGCTGTACGACTTAGCCTCTACTCATGTTATTCAGCAGGCTGTCGTTATCTACTTCTACACAAACGATTTGCCTGCTGGACGAGACAGGCTGACCTGATTATTTACGGGTTTCAGGACCAATGCTCGTATGAATGCCTCTGCTTGGATGCACTTATCGAGGGGCGATGTAAGTCTCGTGCCTTATAATCTTGGACAGTCTTCTGACGATTGACAAAGCACGATCACGGACGATGCGTGATCACAAGAGTTGAAACGTTGATCGCCCAATTTGGGTGCTTGTTTGGCTAAGCTTGCGCCTCAGCTGGCAGCCAAACAGGGTCAAAACAGCGATGACCCCTTCAACGCAACCAATCATGGCCTATCCACGTTTCTGACAGGAACACCATCTTATCTGCACTCTATCACGTACCTGAGATATGATGCCCGAACAACTTATCCAACAGGCATTCGGCCTCCACTCTTTCGTCACCTGTGACGCGGATGCTGTGGCTTGGGGTCGGTCCACAACTTACAAGAGGGGCTAGTGCGTTCGACTTTGAATCGAAGAGGATATTGCTAAATACGACTTGTTATGTCAAACGGGGTTTTGCACCTTCTGATGGAACTTGACATGTACGGTAAAAAGGGGAGCGAGAAAGGATTTACCTTGACACCAAACACTGACACTTTCTCTCCGATTTTCCCCTCAACCTTACGACCTCTCTTCCCCGGGAACCTTTTCAATTACCGCATGTGAAGAGCCCGCTGCTATCGATGAGGCCTCAGAATTCTGTTCCTTGTTCCCTCCAAGAGTTCGCAGGCCGCCTTGAGGTGTGAGAGCGTAGGTTATACCCTTTACCACTGTGACGTTCTGTGAGAGGCTCATACATCCTCAGAAGGCTCGAGAAACTCTTTGTGATGAGATATTGGCTCTGTTGTTGAACCTGAATTATTGAAGGAGGGCGGGGAAAGAAGCCACTCGAAAACAACGACAATTGAGAGTCCTTTATTCCGAAAACGATCAACGCCGCTGCAAGGAACACTTCACGATTCTGAATATTGCGGACCCGATAACGTCACAGATAACATCCCTTCCGTATACTTACTATACGTTACTGTCAACTTAACTTAGTATTTCGTCACCCTCGGAATCCGACTGGAATTGTGGGGGCCGCGGCCGCCAAGGTACCGTATCCAACTTACCTTGGAGAGATATTCAATATGGAACGTACGTGTGAGTACCCCAGTATGGCTTGTGTACATTCTTCCTTGTTTTGGTTTTCTATTCTCGTTAATCCCAAACTTTATCTCGGGGACCCTTCTTCATTCTTCGTTTCCCTTGCCAAGAGGATCGACTTGGCCCCCTGCGTTTATTGGATGGGTAGTAAATTTGTATTCGACGTGTGACCGACCAGGGTTAACTCATGCCCTCCCCTCAGTGATGGGGGTAGTTTCGCAGGGGTTCTCTTGAGCAAATGAACGTTTGGAATTCGTAGTAGGGTTGCCATGGTATATCACAGCACATAGTATTTTGCGAGCGAGTAATAGTGGTCCAGGGCTTCGCGTGGGGGGAAGTAGGGTTAGGAACCATGGACTTGACCGGTACAATACTTAGGTACAATATAGATTTTACCGTGTCTGTAAAGTTTGTTTTGGAGTGAGATATTCGTATTCGCAGGATGCGGGTGCGTTCTTCACGACCCCGCCACCCGCAATGAATAATGAGTTCACGCTCTCAGTATAATTCACCATGGCCCTAAGTATCTACACAGGCACCTTGTTTTCCTTGACCATTATAGTTCGAGGTCATTCACGGCTCGAATTCCAACATTGATTTCAGAGCCCACCAGCACTCAGCTTCGGTTAAATAATCCGTCACTGCATATTAAGAGTCAATGATCTTGATCAGCGTGACTACAAGAACCAAACCAACGACAGCCTTACCTTTACAATATACAAAGTGGAGCATATCTCGTTCGCTCAAGTGAGGTAGGCGTGCTTCGTAAAGCCTCTCCAAGATCGGACTCCGGGCTGGACCATCGATATCGTCAGCCGCGAAAGCTGCCGATCCGAAGTTAACCCTTTTGAGGGTGGGGAATTTAGAGGAACTGAGAAGGGAGTCCAGCATCTGCAACCCATACGATTCCACCTTCTTGTCAAGGTTTTGTATATCTTCATCGGAGGTCTCCAAGGCTGTGGTGCTGGGGATATCAACCCTCTCAAGGTACTCTGGTCTTGGGAGGTTGCTCAAGAAGGCGACAACCCACGGAATGGGGTTGGTCTTCGCTATATCGTCTCCGTACTGTATGACCGGTAATCGGACGGATCGTATGCTGAGAAGATTTTTCATATATGACAGGCTTTCTGGGGTGATATAATGATCGATGGTCTCGTCTATACAGATGCCAAATTAAAATCAGCTTGGCTCATCCCTCAGAGCAAGAAACAAAGAAAAGCCACGAACCGAGTGTTGGTGAAGTTAGTGCAAGGTCATGAATAGTTGGGGCAACGAATTCTACCAATATCTGGGCCATTCGATGGACGGGAGCTTCACAAGTGCGATCCAATATATGAAGGGTTTTGAGCTCTGAAAGGTCAAATGCGCACTCTGGACGCAGGAACCAGGATAGGATTTCGGTCTCGTCCTCGTTCCCCACAGCAATCTCCAGAAGGTGCAGACGAGGGCGTAACCTCGCCTTATTCAAACTGGCATCGGAGTCCGATCCCTTCAGATCGGAGAAGAGAAAGTTCATGTTCAACGTTCTGAGTTCACGGAGTGAGGAACAATGATTGAATATCTGTGCTGGGAAACAATAGAGATAGCCCAAGTAGATGGAAGTTAAGCGATCTGCAACTTGTGTAAATGTATGAACCGGGGCTTGGAATGGGGTATGAGTGAGGATTTCTTCTATAATGGCTATCCGCCGAAGGTTTGGGAACGTTGGAAGAATATTTGCGATCTCTGGCCAATTGTGCTCCATGATAAACAGGTGACGAACGCACTGAAGGAGGACTGGATCCTTTTTAAAGGTGTCGAAGTCTACATGGTGATTGTTGGCGTCAAAAGCAGGGAGGGTGATTTCCGAGAGCATGATCGATTGAGCGATGTGTCTCCATGACTGGGACACAAGGCTGCATTTGTACAATGCAACTGGTGGGGCGCATAGGTCATATTCTCCAAAAAGGTGTTCGAGAATGACCTCCACGAGTTCCAGGGGGAGGTTTGGAATCGTCATCGCTGTTTGTGATCAAGCGCGTTGATGCGACTTTTCAACCATCATATCGTCGCTAAGATAAGATAAGACCTTGATCAATGTTCAAACATTCATCACGCCTTTCTTGATAATAGCCGGTAGCCATCTTACTTTCAAACAGCAAATCGAGGACCCATGCGACTCTTGGAACACCCGACCAGTCAGGTCAAACTGAAAGTACTCTGAAAAGCTGTGGTGAAAGCCAAGTACGCATGGATAGTTGACGGTGATATCGGCACCGTGCCTAGGATGTACTGGACGTATATAAACACCTCGGTATGTGTGCTCAATTTCCCACATCCCTTGCTCGACTTTCTCTCGGGTTCGCTATGCCCACCGCGGGACCGGTTGGCAGCTACTCACAGGAATCCCCCTATCTTCCGCAAGAGCTCATCGATTCCTGCTTCGATTTCCTTGTAAACGACAAGACGACGTTAAGAAAATGCTTATCTGTCTCTCCGACTACCCTCGCAGCATCCAGGCGACATCTCTTCAGAGCAGTCGATATCAAACCGAGTTGTTGGTTGTCTCCATCCAGAACTGAGCAAATCTGCGATAAATTTCGTGCATTCTGGGAGACCTCTCGTCATCTGCTTCGATATGTGAAGGTTCTTGTTGTCGAGACGAACCTGAACCACCGAAGACTTCGAGAGGACCTTACCACTCTATTCACTGGATGCGAGCTTGAAGAATTCCGTTTCTCCCTGATGCTATCTGGTACGGACGAGGGCTGGGAAGACGTCTCGCACTTCCTTACGACCTGGTCGACTTGGTCATTGGTAACCCTCGAATTGGAGAACATCAATTACTTCCCGTACGACTTCCTTCGATCATTCCCAAATCTGAAGGTCTTGCGTTTCTGTCCGGGACACAACATAGCGACTCCAGCACAGATAAGCGAGAATATTCATCAAGAGACCTTACCACCCAAAGGTTGTATCGCTCTTTGCGAGCTGCAGATTTCGGATTGCATCGACGAACCAACGTGGTTCCACCTTGCTAGGTGTATCGACTACTCAAGTCTTCGAAAGGTGGTTATCATCCACCGATCAGATACGGTTCAACCCCAGATCGAAGCCTTCCTGGATTGCGCCGCGCCATACATCGAAGATCTTGTTTGGAGACCACCACATATCCTTGTAACAGGTAAGTCCCTTTCCACGAACACCTGGCTTAATCTCACGATTTATCTCTATCCTAGAACAGGCTGCCTCATATCCTGCCCTCCAACTCGGTCGGTTTACCAAACTCCGGACATTGGAACTCAGGGGACCCCATTTATTAACTTGGGAGAGCGACAGGAATGTCGTTAAATGGATCTGCAACACCCTGACAACATTACCCATCAACTCCCCTCTTGAGAATCTCGTGCTCGATTTTCCCTTCCGTGACTTGTATTCGATCACCCCCTCCAGACAAACTTACTTTTGCCCGTATCCTCATGCTTCGGGTCGATGCACCATCTCTCCTTCGGTCGAACCTACCTCCGGCCGTGCTCGAAGACACTTTGCACAATTGGATAGGAAGTTGCTACGGTTGGTAAACCTAAAGAGAGTCTACTTTGCGTCCCATGAACGTGAAGTAAGGGTGTTTGGTGAGATGAGAGCACGGGGTAAGCTTGTCATCACACGACGGGATATTTGCTGGGGAGAGGCGGCATTTGCATTCTGGGATGAATGTACAAGGAGCTCGGGATAACGAGGAGGACTAGATTTGGATTACGTTGGGTGTGTGAGATAGTAATTACAGCTCGATTGAATAATATTCCCTTTTCTATATGGTGTCGTCTTTATGAACGTTATGGCTGGGAGTCATCCACCAAGGAGCGAAAGTTCTCATCCGCCCACCTCTTGCTCAACAAAAACCAACAAACCAGGGTCTCCCTTTTCTCAAAAACCACTTTACTCTGGCTCGCCAGCTTTGGGAACATCAACGCCGACTGATTTTTATCGACGCTCTTGTCGACCATCACCGTTAGCATTTCAAAGTTGGACAAGCCGTCCAACAATGCATCCACACGCCTGTGCAGTCCTGTGATTTGGGCCAAATCCAGCCGGGGTATACGAAATTTACAGGGTGCATCTGGTGGATGGGCGAAAGGACATGAGTCTGTTGCTGAATGGCTTGGGTGGACATCGAGGAATGGGAAATCGAAGGTGATTTTGAGAGGATGCGTGGTCCGGGAAGTAGGGATTTTGTTGATGCATTTAGCTATCCATTCGAGGAGTTCCCTGTCTTGAAATTGAGAAGCGTGAATGCCTGTAAGTTTGAAATTATGGATATTTGTAAACGTCCTGAAGGGCGGTCCTTCACCACCTGTGCGAATTGGGGTGAGTCGTTGAACCAGAATTCGTTCGCTGGACGTACGTACCTCCCAAAGTTGTTGACGGATTCCATACGAGTTCTTCAACAAAGGGTCCTACGCGTTCCATGAACAATTGGAGTTGCGGTCGGATCACCTTCGAGCGCTGGACAACTGTGAGCTTCCGAATTGTCGAATAATTGATACACCTCAAAAGGTAGAACCAAGTCGGACTATCAAGTAGTTCGACAAGTTCCAACTCCTGCAGACTGAGACACCCCTCTCCTGGCAGAGTGTCTTGAAGCGCGTGAGCTTCATTCCAGTCCCGCTTCGCAGGATCTTTTCCAGGCGCAAACCGCAGCTTCCTGAGATTTTGAAACAGGCCAAGGAACTCGTGCGGGAAGCACCAGATACCCTCGATATCCAGAGCAACCAACGAAGAGTACGTCGATGTACGGTGGTTAGAAAAGAAGTCATGGATATCTTCCCAACCTTGATCGGGACAGGAAAAGTCGTAATGGCTCATCGAAAGTTTAAACTGTTCGAGCTCGCATCCCGACACAGATGCCGTGAAGGGCTTCATCAACGACATCCGTTTTTCCTTCTCATTGTGGCCGGTGTCGATCTTGAGAACCTTAACAGTTCGAAGTAGGTAAGGGCGTCGTTGGAGAAGGGATCGGACGTTATCTTGCCGATCATCTCCAATTATCCAATGGGATGGTGTTTGAATGTGGACGGAACGAAAAAGGTGGCCTTGACAGATACGCGAGACGTCCTTTGAGACGAGGGTGCAGTCTTTTAGAGCGGATTTGTCCTCAGCCAGGGTGTGGAAGATGTGGTCTACGAGCTCTTGGGGGAGGTCGGCGAGCGGTGGGGCGGGAGTGCATGCGGTGAGCGACATTGGTAGCCAGACCAAGTACAAGGGGATGTTAATGGATAATCGTTACCTTCATCCCGGGCGCTTATATACGACCAGTTCTAAAGTCGTCAGTGCAACGACCTTCTACCATCGACCTGTGCTAAGACAAGAGAGAGTCGTTGCGGTTAGTTACCATAGATAGGATTGCCACCAGGCAACCAACTTGAACAAAAAGGCACAGGATGATACTTTGTCCGGCACGGTATTACAAGACCCCGACATCATTGTAAAGTGCGTCACAATTAGGTCGAGGACTTTGTTCAGGGTACAATGGACACTCCAATTATAATCGGGTCGTGATGCATGATGCATTGATGGCCCGCACGTTATGATCAAAGATACGGCCGTTTATCCTCGTACTTGACAGCTCAACGCAAGATTCCTGCCATCTATTGACTCATACAGCCACATCATCTATCTTTGATAGCAATTCCTCTTTATCCCATTTTTCCTGCACACGGTGCCAACACACCGGAATCTGTTCAATAATCGCCTTATTCTTCTTGGCCAACAAGGGAAATGCCTGCACCAGCTCCGCATCTGAATCCTGCGTTGCCACAACGACCTTCAAACATTTGAAATTGGCCATCTCATCCAACATTGCATCGATCGACCTATACACTTCCACCATCTGCGCGATAAGTTGCGAAGAATAGAGGGGAAGATCAATGACAAGACGGCAATCGCCGATCTCTGGATGTCGGATGGAACATAATGGAAGGCTTGAATGACCCGGAGAGAGTTCCAGGTGTGGGAAATCGAGAGTTATTCTTTCGAGAGTGCAAGCACTTTTGTTCGTGGTACTGGACGTAGAGCGGGGAATATTTTTGATAGTTCCGTATATCCATTGGAGGAGTTGACAATTGAACTGGGCGGGATGGATTCCAGTGAGTTTGAGGGCATGGAGCTTTGTGAATGTCGTGAGGGGAAGCCCTTCGCCACCTGAATAAATTGTTAGAAGATGCAACGTTACATGTATGGTATTTAGTACGTACCTCCCAACGTCGTGGACGGGTTCCAGGTAAGCTCTTCGATGTAGGGTCCCACAGATACCAGCAGCGCATGGAGTTGGGGCATGATCTCGCTAGAGCGATGTACCACAGTGAGCTTTCTCATGGTTGAGTAATTGAGACTCTTCACAAGGTAAAACCACGTCGGCCGATCAAGTAGTTCGACCAATTCCAGTTCTTGGATGTTGATACACCCCTCTTGTGGTAAAGTAGGCTGTTGCGTAACACTTCTTTCGTTCCATCCACGGGTCGCAAGATTTTTTCCAGGAGCGAACCTCAATTTCCTGAGATTGGGAAAGAGTCGAAGGAATTCATATGGGAAACACTGGATACCCTCGAGGTCAAGAGTCACCATCACAGAACATCTCGAGACACCCTGGCAGGAAAAGAAAGAACGGATATCGTCCCAGTCTTGGTGTTGACTAGCTTGACTCCTCGCAGCCTTCCTTTCAGGTTGTAAAACGAGTTTAAACTCTTCAAGCGCACATTGGGTGCTAGCCTGAAAGGGAAAAAGAGTCGTCGTGAAAGGCCGCATGAGAAACCGGCGATGATACATCTGCTCTGCGCCTGATTCGATTATGAGGACCTTGATGGTTTGAAGTAGGTATGGGTGTCGATGAAGCATTTGCCAGATATTGATCGATTTATCCTCCCGAGGATATAATTCACCCTGGAGTCGGACGTAGTATGGTGGTGCTTGAAGTGTGACCGAGCGAAAGAGGTGGCTTCGGCAGATGCGTGCCACAGCCTTGGAGACGAGAGAGCAGTTTTTAAGAGCGTTTTTGTCATCCGCCAGACTGTGGAAGATGTGGTCGACGAGCTCTTGAGGGATGTCGGGAAGTGGTCCAGAAATGGTGAGCGTCATGATGGGCATTCATCAATGTACCGGCATGGAGAATGGGGAGGAGGGAGCGAAGAGGAGGTGTTTCAGAGGTGGCCTAAATATGTACGATTTTTGCTTTGATCAACGGAGCGGTTCCGGTCTGTGACACGGCGATGAGTGTGAAGGTTGGATGCCACCAACGAACCAGAAAGGAAAGCGAGGCTTCGGTTGGGGTCGTTAGAGGGATATGAATGAGCGCTCTTTGAGGTATCTGAAGAAAAGGTCGAGTTGAGAAGATCTACTCTGTGGTAATAGAATCTCGGACAAGGTCATCAAACGGAAAGCAGATCTAAAGGCGCGTGTCAGACTACCAGCTCAAACGCGAGATTAGACAGAGACGTATACGCACCAGGAGATGGGGAAATTAGAAGCTTTCCTTCCCGTTCGAGAGAGGGAAGGCTTTGCGTTAGGACAATTCGGACCTCTTGGAACATTGGCTCGTGCGGGAGATACAGCGAGACGCGATATAAATGGGCAAACGCCGTCGATGTTAACAAAGCATCGAGTTCATTCCACCTTTGTGGTCGAAAGTCCAGTTGTATGCTTATGTTTGAAGCGATGATGCATTGCAAAGTCAATGATTCCAGTATGGATGGATTCGGGAGGGTAGAAAGAAATGCGATTAACCAAGGGAGGTAATCGAATTCAAAAAAGCCCCGGTTTCTTGTGAGATAGATGAAAAGGGTAAGTCTTCGGATATGGGTGAATTTTGTCAATGAGAAGGAGTTCAATATGCCTTGCCTCGTGCCTGGTGTGGCACCTAACAGTGATCGTTAGTCGAGATAAACCCAGAAAATAACTGGAGGATGGGAAGGCCGGCTTACAATGGGGTGGTGGTGTAAATACCAGCTGTTCCAGCGTTGGAGGAACCACAGAGGCGAGGTCGCAGAACATATGAAATTCTTTGACATCAGTTGGACAGACGTCCAGAATTTTCAAATTTCGAAAATCCAGGATACATCTAGGATTTGTAAACCATTTGAATAGGTCACATCCGCCTGAGACAAGCAAGGAGAGTTTTAAGCTATGGAGTTGGGGGCCAGTGGGGTGATTATCCAGCTGAGGGTTTGAATGTTGGGCAAGAGCAAGATTCATCCCTCCGTAGGAGGGGTTTGATGATGAGAGATGCCTTAAGGCTGAAGCCCTGTTGAGTATCTGAAGAGGAAACCGAGTGAAGTTATGAAGCGTCAACGACGTAAGAAGTCTAGATTCCAGGCTCAATCGGAGTGAGTTGTAGAATCCAGGTTGGGGAATATACGTGAGGTGTCTGCGGAGCGTTAGCTTTTCCAAGCGGGGTAATTTGGCCAAGACCTGTCCTGTGGAATCTCCTATAGATTGAACATCGAGAGAGTTGACATAGGGTCCGCATAGTGGGCGGTCACGAATGGCAGTAAGGAAGTGCTGCGAGGAACTTTTGCTGGTGATCTGGACATCCGAGAACAAGATGGGTTGAAATGCGAGCCGCCATTGATGTGCAACTAAACAAGCAGCCTTCAAGGTTGTAGTATTTTGCTGGAGAAGTCTTGCGATGATATCGAGGATATCGAATGGCAGCCCAACCATATCGTGGCTGTGAGGACTGTAAAACGTCGCGGTGGATGTTGAGGAGACCGAAGTTTGATGTGGGAATGCTGAGATAAGCTTGCCGACAAGCCGATCGCGTGCTGCCTACGCTTTTTCTAACAAAAAAGAAAAACCAAGAAGATACAGTACAGTAGCTCCGCAATAAAGTGGCAGCCGGTGTACCCAGATTGCTAAAAACGATGAAGACACTTTGCGAAATCGAACCAGCCAGATTTGAACTGGGATGCTTTTGCAGTCAAGCTCCAAAATTTAAAAGCTAGTACTGTCGACGCTACTTACCGCTACACAGGCGTCGTCTCGTCGATCAATAACTTCCTTATATCGTCATGGTCAGTTCCACAATCGAAGTGGTCGAATTAGCGGAAGTTTTATCAAGACGCCAGACAAGATGTATGGTTCATTCGATACAGAGGACCCTCTGGTCAGTCTAAATCGTGTCATGACCTGCTTGGCGTCAATTTGGGGGATGTCATATACGTTTCATCTCGAAATTTCTGTAATCCAAAAATTGCTCTTGGGCTTAGGAGGCCAAACGCCACCAACAATCGTGCTCCGCCATATGACCCAGTGCTGAAAATCGCGAATACAATCAGTTCAAGAACCTGCAGGACTTGTCCACCAAATTTTAACGTACTTGTCGAAATTTCTATTTCCAAAACCCCTTTCTCGTTCAACCGAGGGAGCAATTCACGTAACAGGGGTCCTAGGATCTTGAATTCGCACCGACTATGTTTGTAGATGGCGAAAACCACTCGCTTCAATTCGAGATGGCTCGAAGTTAAGGTGGTATCTAGGGCCTCCAAGTCATATAGGTCTATCTGAATGCGTCCTTCTTCGAGTTCGTCGAAGTGATCCCTGAACATGTATGGGATACGGATCTCTTCAAGTCGATTGAAGATAGGAAGCAGAGAGAAGAACGTCGTCATCCAAGGGATGTAATTTGTGTAGTCATAGCGCTCTTGCATGATCGAGATGGTGATGACACGTAAGTTGAATAGCGTAGAGGGGTACAGCAGAGATCCGGATGTTAGGCTCGGATTCGGACCTGCAACTAGTGGAAGAAAGCGGAAAGGTCAGTTAAGTTATTGACTCGGGACGATGAGTACTGACTTGAGGTTGGTGGGTCGATCATTATATCTTGAAGAGTAGGTGCGCACAACTTTACTATTTCTTGTATCCATGCATAGCTTTCCAGCTCATCCGAACGATCCGAAGTTCGGAACGTAGTCAACGCCGTCAGATCGAACGGACATTGTGGCGTTAACATCCACTGGAGAATTTCCATGTGTGAAGACGCAGTACCCGAAATGTGGAGGGAATGGAGGCGTGTAATTGCGCGGTTTCTTGGAAATTTTTGTGTATCAGCGACGTCGAATGTCGAATTCCTCATCTTCAATTCGCGTAGGGAATGGCAGTAGTAGAATGTGCCGATCCAGAAAGGGATCGGTGACCCTTCCAAAGCAAGCGATGTGAGGTTTCCCAGGACCCTTTCTGCGGCGGGGCCGTCTATCAGCACCGTGGCCAATCCATACTCCAGGACATAAAGTTCCTGAACTCTAGGCAGCACATTTAAGATTGCTTCTACGCCACAGATACCGCCGTCGTTCCCAAGCCAGAGCGTACGAATGTATCGATGGAGGCAGCTATTCCCTCGGAGTATTTTGATCTTATTATCCAAATGACTTGCGGAAAGAAGGATTTCGGAGAAGATGAAGGATTGGGAGATGGTTCGCCATGTACGACAAACAAGGGCGCATTGGTGGAGTACAACAGGATTTTCTAGGGGCCGATACTCTGCATAAACGTGCGCGAGGATATTTTCTATAAGTTCCACCGGAAAAATAGACATGATTCGAGGGTGTTAAGGCGTGAAATAGGAGGAGCTGGACTGCAGTGAGTGGGCGGAGACAACACAAACCGTGGGATACAATTACTGTACATACATACGTAAATTCGCCGGAGTGATCCGGCGATTTACAACTTGAGATTACCGTAACACGCACACCTTGCTGCCACAGCACCTGGTGGTAGAAGCCATTCGTGGTAAGGGGGGTGGTTTTGGAGAATTCGTGGTCGTTGCTCAAGTGCTCAAGTGTTCGTTGTCCAGGTTTGGTGAGTCAATTCCAACGGTTTTGGCCCGATTGGTACACAATCGCTAAACGGTGTGCCTAAGAACGAGAATTTCTCTTCTTGAGTGCGTGTTACTCTAATCATGGGCCTCGATACTTTATGGCTCAATCCCCTTGCTATTATTAGCGCCAACAAACGATATGCCACCCGGTCAACCTTATTAGAACGTATACCTAACCCTCTTCTCTGCTTCGAACACCATCGATATCCACCCCAGCTTTCGTGAGACGTAATCGGATATTGGACACCCTCTTCCTGGTAGCTATCATTCTCTGTCAACATTTCATGATCTGACACCGCAATTACTCCCCTAGCCTTTAAATCTTTTGTGTGTCCAGGCCCAAGCACCGACGAAATCACAAAGGTCCCACGTTCAACTCTTCGAGAGGACCCTTTCGGTATCCAGATACACACTAGACCTTTCTATTGTAGCTCCCTCGGTAGTTCCGATCATGCAAGTACAAGAACTTATAAAACATGGGCACCTTTACGCGGGGAACGCTCAAACACCATGAATCAAGCGGTTCCACCAACATTCCTCCCTTGAGACGTATCCAATGTCTATGGCGTTTTATTGTCAGCACGACTGAAATCTTTTGAACGGAGGTTACTCACCTAGAGAATTAATCACTCTCAACATACTTCTTTGAGTTAACTTCGGAAAGGCCTTTAGAAGGCCAGGAACGATAATATGATGGACGTATGTGGATGATAATGGTCCGGATTTTGCACCTGGCCCATAGGCGCTGATGATAACTTGCTTCAACCTTGGAATTCTCGAGGACAAGACGTCATCCAGACTGCCCCAGTTATAGTCTCCGATGTCGTCATCAAATTCGATATGCGGATATTCAGGGAACCAACTCGGGATAAAAATCTCTTCGAGTTTGGTGTCTCCGGGAAGGGAAGAAAAGAAGGCTGTCATCCAAGGAACGAAGTTTATGTGGCCATATAATTCTTGTCTGATAGAAATCCTGATGGATCGGAGGTTTGTTAGATTGGACGGGTGGAAAAGCCGTTCTGGTGTTAGGTTGGTGCTGGGCCAGGCATCTAGGGTGATGGAGACGATTATCAGTTTGGCCAGCGCTGTGAATGTGTAGAACAGATAACTACTTACATTTAGCTTGTGGGCTGACCATCAGATCTCGAACCGTGGCAGCGCATTGCGTCACGAGCGCCTGCGTCGCAGCATGTTCTGCGATTAGGTCGGTACGGTCGGAAATCCGGAGTGTCCTTAATTTCGTGAAATCAAATGGGCCTTGAGGACCTAACATCCACCAAAGAACTTCCATTGTTTGGGTATTCCAGGCTCTGAAATCGAAAGAATGAAGCTGCTGAAGAGGTGCGGCGTGGACCGGACCGCCCCTGGGGACATCTTCTTGATCAATGAGGCAACCCTCGATACTCAACTCCCGAAGTGAAGTACAGTGACGGAGGATTTTAACCGGGAAGAAGGTAGACGCGAGGCCGAGCGTGGTGAGGTGGTCGCCCGTAAATATTTTTATGCGTTTTAGGTAAGGCCACTGGTTAGGGTCTCTAGACGCCGATGCGGTATTGGAAGCTGCCAAGGCATAGATTTGTCGGAGATTGGGGAGGGAGCTCAAATTGTCTTCAATACCGCCAAACGCGTCATGCATCCAAACCCGACGGACGTAAACAAGGAGATGGTGCTTATCATCTTCCTGAAAGATTTTGATCCCTTCGCCACCCGGTGCGAGATGAAGCTCAGCAAAGATGAGACGTTGGGCGATAAGTCGCCAGTCACGACAAACAAGAGCACATTGGAAGAGGTCGAGAGGGTTTTGGAGTGATTCGTATTCTCCGTAGATGTGCTCTAGGATGCTTTCGACCAGTTCAACAGCGAAATACGATCTTGGGAAGATCTGGAGGGACATTCTCGAGTAGTACAGTGCAGGGGAACTGTAGGCAGCTACGAGAAGCGAATGGAAGGGAGACCACCTCGAGGGCCACTTTAAGCTTTTACTCACGACTTATATACTGGCAAGTGTTGGAATTTCTATTCATACCATACGAGCATTGATCTCGTGAATGGTTTATTAGTGGATATTACCTACCTATCTACGTACCAAGGAACTCGTTATCTCCACCTTAGCAGTATATAAGACCACTGTGCTTACGACGTACATCATGCGAGATATGTACCTTCCACCTACAATAGCAGGCCTATCTGTGACACGAGATCCAGTGCAACAGAACGATTCCCAATCCCGAGCCTTCCTGGACATTCTCGGCATATGGGAACTATGACTTAGGAGTTGGCCTTGTCAACCAGCCTCCACCAACAATCTTCACTCGAGACGCACCCAGGTTCTATATATGCCGTTAACGTTGCGTTGCAAGTCAGACACCCTAACAATTCAAATTCACATACCCAAGGAACCCATTATCTCCAGCATTCCCCTCTCAGTTAATCGAGGAAAGGCTGTTCGGAATTGAATCCCAAGAGAGTGGTCGCCTTGAGGATTCACGCCATAGTTTCCGTAGACACTGATGACCACTCGCTTCAGCGTCTGAATGCTCGTGGATAACAGGTCGTCCAGAGCCTCCCATCCGTATTCGCCTATGGTGTCTTCCTTGGCTCCAGTTTCAACGTCAAGGGAGTGTTCCGGAAAAACACAAGGGAGGAGAATTTCTTCCAATTTGCTATCGACGGCGAATGACGAGAAGAGGGCGATCAGCCAAGGGATGAAGTTTGTATAATCCTCCATCTCCTGGATAATGGCGATCCTGATTGTCCGAAGGCTTGATAATTTGGTCGGATTCAATACGCATTCGGGACTCAGGTCAGGATTAAGAACGGCGTCTGTGGGTAACAGAAACAACAATCAGGTTAGCTCGACTCCATCGTAGGCTCATAGAACTGGACACGACTAACACATAGTCGGTGGATCCACCATTAGATCTTGAACGGTAGATGCACATTGTTCTACGAGTTCCTGAACCAGGGCGTATCCTTCCAGGTGGTTGGTGCGATCTGAGGTTCGGAGGGTTGTTAATCTTGTTAAATCGAATGCGCTACGAGGACCCAACATCCATGGGATGATTTCCATCTCGACAATCCTGTTGGCTCGGATGTAAAGCGAACGAAGTTGACGAGAAGACGAGGGAAGAGGGTCGTTATCGGTGAGATCGAACATGCAGCAGTTAATTTTTAGGTCCTGTAGGGAAGTGCAACGAGAGAGGAGGTTGACAGAGAACGATACCCCTGATAGGCTGAGCGAAGTGATATTGCTCATTACACCCTGTGCGAAGGATGTTGAGAGGTTGGGAAGGCTGGTATTGGGGCCTATGATGTGGATTTCCTGTAGATTTGGCAGTAGATTTAGTACCCCTTGAATTTCCGGACTTCCAGGATACCTGACCCAAACGCGTCGGACGAGGTGGCGAGGGCTATCATTCTCCTGAAGTATTTTGATCTGTGGGTTGCCAATTGAGAGAAGGAGTTCAGAAAAAATGAGGCTTTGAGCGATGGTTCTCCAGGTGCGGCAGACTTGAGCACATTGATGGAGGATGACAGGCTTTTCGAGTGGTTTGTATTCCCCATATGCGTGCTCTAGGATATTTTCGATCAATTCGGCGGGGAAACTTGACATCGGTAGTAGAGTTCCTGTCCACTGGGAAGGAGGTGAATTTACCAAATGTTGAAGAGCTCCAAGCTCACCGTTAAGATGTAGGATGTCAAAGGATCTGACTAGTAAAAGGTCGAATGACAATGCATTTCCGTACGTCGTACGTTCCCACGCCTTCCACGCTCGTGAGTGCCGTTTTGAATAAATATTTACTGTAAATCGAGTCTCTCTACTAAGTCCTACGAAGAGAGACGAATAATTAACGAGACCCCAGGTGGACGAGAGGCGAGAGGCATGGCAAACACATACAGGTTCTGATTTGGTACCGGTGATCTGGCGGACCACTAAGCCTTACATTGATTAGGATCCAACTATCCACCACCAATCAGCGACTGAGATGTTCCCGATTGCTATAACGCAGATCGTGAGTCACATTGTAAGAGCTCTAATGAAATACCCTACCCGTTGAACCCGTGATCTCCAGCATTCCCCTCCCACTTAAATTCGGAAAGGATTTGCGTAAGTGAGATACAGCGCTCCCAGAGATCGGAAAGGCCTCAGCATGATAAAGACCGATCACTACTCGCTTCAAGGTCGGCATACCCGACCAAACGCTATCTAGACCTTCCAAACCATATTGACGAATGTCGGATGCAGGATCCAAGGATTTATCTTCGATCCAATCGTCGAAAAAGTTGCATGGCAAGAGAATTTCTTCCAGTTGGGTGTCCTCTGGGAGTGAAGTGAAGAACGCTATCATCCACGGAACGAAGTTGATGGGAGGTAAGATCTGCTGCTCGATGGAGATCGTGACAGTTCTAAGGTTTGACAATTCCGAAGGGTGTAAAATGCATTCGTGTGTTAATTCAAGATTTTCGAAGGCATCTAGAGATCAGAGGAATGATGATTCGTTGTTCTTTAACTTCCTGTGTTTAGCTAATATAAAAGGACAGGACTCACAATCGGTAGGTGGGTCGATCATTAGATCCTGCACAGAAGAAGCACATCTCTCGACAATCGCCTGTACCAAGTCATACCCTTTGGAGAAATCTGTACGGTCGGAAAGTCGAAGCACCTTTAGTTTTGTAAGGTCGAATGCCCCTTGAGGACTTAGCATCCACTCAAGGACCTCCATTGTGAACCACGATATGGCTCTGAGAACTAACGAACGAGGTCGCTGAGGGGGTGTGGCTGGGGAGATGTCATTTTGGCGGTCAAATTTGCAGGAGTTGATCTTCAAATCCAAGAGGGAAGTGCAGTAATAGAAGAACTTCACGGGAAACACGATCCCTGAGAGGCTCAGCGAGGTGAGGTTCCTAAAGATCAGTGGGACGCCCTGCCCAGATGATTTTGAGGGGAACTCATGTTTCGGATTCCAGGTGTTAATATTATAGCGAACATGGATTTCCTTGAGGTTTGGTAGCAGCCCTAAGAGTTGTTCTACATCTCCACCAGAGATGTCCTTGATCCAGATGCGACGAACAAGGCGGTGGAACGGGTGCATATCTTTCTTGAATATATCGATCTCTCGAAGTCCTTTGGTAGTGATTTCGGAAAAGATAAGCTTATGGGCAATGGACTTCCAGGTTCGACAGACTGTGGAGCATTTGAAAAGGGCGATAGGCGATTCAAGTGGTTGGTATTCCCCGTAAACGTGCTCGAGAACGTTTTCAACCAGTTCCACGGGGAAAGTTGACATGATGGCAGCTTGAAGTTTATTAAGTCAAATAACAAACTATGAGCAGCTCAAGTGTCCACTCACTGGATCCACGGTTGGGGGTGGTACAATTAGGGTGGGTTCGTCGTTGTGGGCCCGTGTACACCCAAAAATTAGCGCGGTACGCCGACTCGATGGGTGTGGGAATGCTGATGTAACTTTGCCGAACAGCCGGTCACGACAACAACCACCTGAATTGCCAGTGCACCTGAATCGAACCAACAAAACCTGCTCCAAACGAAGCCAGAGCGAACGTTGAACAACACCGGTACCTATATGGTGAGACGACACTTGAATACCTCTCACATCATAGGAAGCATACCTGACGAGGCTCAGATTTGAACCGAGCTCGACGATTTCTTCCCCCAAAAAATACCAAAAGGCATGCAATCAGCATTACCTGTTATGCTACCGCCCCGGACCAAGGTCAATGAAATGAAACCGATCACGACGTAATCCTTTGTGCTGACGACTCTAACACGTACAGATATGTCGACGGGGTCCAGCGTCCAACCTGAGCATACAAGTCCTTAGCGCTTCAGCAGAGCACGGGCCGTAGCAAGTGCGTGTGTGGGCGCAGGATACAGTAAAAGAACACGAGGGTGCAGCAACACCGCTTCGAGCTTTGTGAAGCACTCCCACCATGAGTCCCACCCGCTTTGCAAATTCGCTAAGCTACCAATTCACCTCAACCTCGTTTTGTCACGCATCATCGTGACTTTACAACCAACTCATCTCAACCTGACCTACCACGCACTCTCCGTGAACTTCACCTGAGTCTGAAGCGAAACCATGGATGGCCTCATAGCGGAAATCCGAAAAACACCACCTATAACAAAATTCTTGTGTGGTTCCTCTTTGGTGGTGACACTGTCGGTTTTGACTGGTGTGGCGTCACCCTACTCGGTGTTCTTTACGAGGGATATGGTGTTTGAGAAGTTCGAGGTGCGTACTGTGTCCGTGAGTGTATGGGGAGGGTGATGAATGGATGGTCTTGGTTTAGATATGGCGGCTGTGGACGAGTTTTTTCCTTGGGAGTACGTAGTCGCCGTTTCCTATATTTTGTCGTGGGTTCAGGCTGACTTCATACACTAACAGGTGGTGGAATAAACTACGTCTTTGAACTGGGGATGTTATAGTACGTTTCGTACACCAAATTTCGCTCTGTCGTCGACGTCTAACGTATGACGCCCAGCCAAGCATCCAATGTATTAGAATATAGCGTATTCTATCGACGTTCAGCAGATTTCGCGTGGCAACTCCTCTTCGCATGCGGATCGATAATCGTAGGTCATACACTCTCCCTCTCCTTTTCATACTCGACCCACACCTACTCATCCAGTCTCTAACAAGACCTCTCAAATCATCCTTCTTTTCTCGTCCTCTCCTAATATGCCTGACGTACATCTCCGCCTCCTTGGCACCTCCAGGCGCCCAATCAAACCTCATGGGTTCGATAACATACCCAGCAAAGAACATGCCTTACCTGATGCTTGGGTTAGACCTCCTTATGGGCGGAACGAGTGCAGCTGCAGAAAGTGTTGTCGGTGCTTTAGTAGGACATCTTTGGTGGTGGGGAGTTTGGGGATCAGGTGAAGATGCGGGTGGGAGAGGGTATTTGGATGAGATGGGAAGAGCTCCTGGGTGGTTCAAGGGGCTAATTGGTGAACGCGAAGGGAGAGATGCCCTGCAACTAGCCAGAGAAAGAGGAGCAAGGCAGGATCCATTGCAAAGCCCGCTTAGTGGGAGTTCGATTGGGGGTGCAGGGACTGGGGGCGCGGGGACTGGGGGTACAGCGACGGCAACGGCGACAGGAGGTGCGGGGACCGGGGGTGCAGCGACGGCACTGGCGACAGGGGGCGCGGGAACTGGGGGCGCAGCGACGGCAACGGCGACTGGAGGTGCGGGGACTGGGGGTATTGGAACCGGGGGTGCAGGCGGCACGGCTACCACTTCGATTGCCAGGGGTAGTGGTTCTGGATATAACTGGGGATCTGGGCGGAGGTTGGGAAGCAGAGCGGTTTGATACTACTGTGGATGTGAACAAAGTAATATCGGAATGTAACGGCTCTCTAACTCTTCATCCTATATGCCACCAACGTTCTTCCTTCGCAAGGTATCCATGTGCTATGCAACGTTAAGGGTGATCATCAGAAGCATTTGTCTCTATAAAATCAGACGTACTTTCAGACTTGACGATCTCCAATATCCCTCTTGCGTTCAAACGGGGGAGTAAGCCGCGTAACAGAGGTCCTAGCGTCTCAGACCCATTTGCCTGGTCATAGATATCATAGATACCAAAGACCACTCGCTGCAGTTTATTAAGGCGATGCGAATCCAAGGCGGTGTCGAGAGCATTCCAGTCATATGACTCCATGTTATATGCCATTATAGGTGGACCCAAATCACCTGGAGCGGCCTCTGGCCCCATGAACATGCAAGGAATACGGATTTCTTCCAAGCGATTTTCAGAAGGAAATTGGGAAAAGAAAGCCTTCATCCAAGGGATAAAATTGGAATAATCGACGGAGTCTTGTATGATAGATATAGTGAAGAACCGAAGGTTGGACAGTGTGGAAGGGTGGAGAAGATAATCGGGTGTGATCACTGGAGAAAGACCAGCAACTAATGGGAGGATAAGTTAAATCTCCACTCTGGGGGATGCATGAGAATATACTGACGTCTGGTTGGCGGATTGATCATCAGATCTCGAAGGGTGGGAGCACATAACTTGACAACTTCTTGAATCCACGTATACGCCTCGGGTTCGTCCGTATAATCCAAAGTAATAAACGTCGTTAACGCTGTCAAATCAAATGCGCCTTCTGGAGTTAACATCCATTCAAGGATTCGCATTTGGGCCAAGCCATCAGCTCTGAGGTGAAGGGAATGAAGCTGTGGCCTGGGAGTATCACTGGCGGGCAATGTATCTTGGGAGTCGAATTTGCAATTGTTGATTTTCAATTCGCGGAGGGCGGGGCAGTGATAAAAATATTGGAGATAAAATCCGCGTCTGATGGCTGACAGACCAAGCGAGGTGAGGTTCCTCAGAATCGTTTGAGAGTCAAAGCCTCTCAAAAATCCCGGAGTTGGGCGAACCTTGCCCACGGCCACGTGAGCAAGGTTCAATGTTTCGCGATGGCGGAGTCGTGAGCCTTTCCTCGTACTCACTACTTCCTACAACGTGTGCCGCTGTGCACACGTTTACTCTATCTTAATTCTCTTCATCTATTTTCTTTGCCCTCCCACCCTCCCTTTACTTACAGTTCTCACATCTTTATCACCTGATACATATACCCTTTGCTCGTCACCTCAGTGGGTGTATAGTGGGTTCCGAGTTTTGCGGGCCACCGGCTCCTTCTCGTTCCCGCGCTCATGGCCTCTGTGCCATCCCCCGACCATCAGTACATCTGCTGATGACGAGCAGGGAGCAACTGAGCGAAATGGGCGAACCTTGCCCACGGCCACGTGAGCAAGGTTCAATGTTTCGCGATGGCGGAGTCGTGAGCCTTTCCTCGTACTCACTACTTCCTACAACGTGTGCCGCTGTGCACACGTTTACTCTATCTTAATTCTCTTCATCTATTTTCTCATCCTACACCTACAAAGCTTTCCAATCCTTAACACTCAAAATCAGCACTACACGACCCACGACCCTCCACGTCATCAACAACCACCAATCCACCACCACCACTTTGACCACCGCTCCGCAACACGTCCCCCCCACCTACAGCACACTCAATACCGCCATCAAAGACCTCGTATACACCATAGAGCCTCATGAACACCTTCCAAACGTTGCACGTTACGACAAACTCCATCGGCGCGACTCAGTCACTGAAAATCTCACTAACGGTTTCGTTTTTGTAGGAATTATGTGCGCACACGCGTACCTGGCATCACATTGCCCCACTCCCTACTTCTCCTTCCATCAGGCACTTCCATCTATTACTTTCTACATTTTTTCACGTCGTGTTCAAGTCTGGGGTTTACAACCCCACTCATGCATGTACGCCTGGGACAGCTAGTTCCATCTCACCACTTACCATCCGTTGGGTCTACATACCCTTCTCATGGTTACGGGGAACCTACCCCATTCCTACTTTACATCGTCCGGCGGGATACCTGCCTCACGATTACGGGGAACCTACCCCATTACTTTTTTCATTGTCTGGTGGGATACCCTGCCTCACGACCTCGGGGAACCTACCCCATCACTACTTTCTACATTGTCCGGTGGGATACCCTGCCTCACGATTACGGGGAACCTACCCCATTACTACCTTCGCATCATCCGGCGGGATACCCTGCCTCATGATTTCGGGGAACCTACCCCATCACTATCTTTCCTTCGTCTGGCAGGATACCTTGCCTCACGATTACAGGGAACCTACCCCACTACTTTCTATACATCTGAAGAGCTACTTCCCTCTTCGTCATGGGCACCTACCCCAACTCTAAACTCTAAACTCTACACACCCGGAAGGTTTGCTTCCCCTCTCCCTGTTACTCAGGCACTTACCCCATATACAACCCAATGATACATTACTCTGTGCAAACAGACAATCATGATGGTTTCCTGTCACTCTTAAAGTCAACCTCGTCATATTTCACATCCTTGCAGGTACGTTTGCATTCCTTTGAAATTAGGAATTTGGGACCGCGTTTTGGGGGTCCGACGCGTCGCCGTCGGTCGGCGGTCCCCTTTCTTTGGGCGGGCCACCGGCTCCTTCTCGTTCCCCGCGCTCATGGCCTCTGTGCCATCCCCCGACCATCAGTACATCTGCTGATGACGAGCAGGGAGCAACTGAGCGAAATGGGCGAACCTTGCCCACGGCCACGTGAGCAAGGTTCAATGTTTCGCGATGGCGGAGTCGTGAGCCTTTCCTCGTACTCACTACTTCCTACAACGTGTGCCGCTGTGCACACGTTTACTCTATCTTAATTCTCTTCATCTATTTTCTTTGCCCTCCCACCCTCCCTTTTCTTACAGTTCTCACATCTTTATCACCTGATACATATACCCTTTGCTTGTCACCTCAGTGGGTGTATAGTGGGTTCCGAGTTTTGCGGGCCACCGGCTCCTTCTCGTTCCCCGCGCTCATGGCCTCTGTGCCATCCCCCGACCATCAGTACATCTGCTGATGACGAGCAGGGAGCAACTGAGCGAAATGGGCGAACCTTGCCCACGGCCACGTGAGCAAGGTTCAATGTTTCGCGATGGCGGAGTCGTGAGCCTTTCCTCGTACTCACTACTTCCTACAACGTGTGCCGCTGTGCACACGTTTACTCTATCTTAATTCTCTTCATCTATTTTCT
>ML208317.1:135939-158631 GCA_004369065.1 Pluteus cervinus | reverse complement strand
GCGGTCATATTATCCGTTGCCATTCCTTGTCCGACCATCATTGCCACCAGCCCAAGGATATCGGCGTCTCGAATCGCATTTTCTTCATCTAAGGATTCGCTCGCCTCAGAAATCGCCTGGGCTTCGGGTGATTTTACTAGGTCTTCATCGAATCCAAGCGAATCGTGGACTATGTCGACACCCCCAGTTTCAAGCTCGCTATCACCATCACTTTCACTTCGCACCGCGAAGGAGGCAATAGATCTCCCGTCAGCGTTCACAAATCCATGAGGTTCGTATCCACGTTCCACCATCAACTCGTCCTGGCGATGTGCATCTGCGGTTGCAACCATTTCATCACGGCCGTGTTCCTCCAGGGGTAGCGAGATCGCATCCGCATAATGACGTTCCTGTGACCTTACACGAACTCTTGTTGGTGGAGAAGCGCCGTAGGTGTAACAATTGTGGAATGGAAACAGTCCGTTTGTTCGAAGAGGTTCACGTCCTGTCGGGTGGTTGGTCTCGGGAAAGATAGGCAGGCACATGTAAGGTTCGACCCCTTTCTCCTCGACGCGCTCGGCGAGTCCACGGCCTACGAGTATAAGCTCGATCACGACATAAGGCTGCGATGTATCCCAGGAGCAACACTGTGATCCACTCGTGGTAAGCAAGCAGGGAAACTTCGTACTGTGGCACTCGCCTTATGGACATAACCAAGGTACGGCTTGGTTTTCATCGATATTTCGCGTGCAGCTCTTTGTACTTCAGGATCCTCCACCCCCTCAACAGTTGCGATTGGGTCAAATGAAAAACGGATGAAGGTGGATACGTAGGGGAATATCGTAGGAATCGTTGGGTCGTCTTCCTCGAACGAAATACGAGGAAGGATATCTGGGCATTCGTCACCTTGTTGCTGTTCACCTTCAGCGGCGGAATTGAGAGAAGGACTCATGGGAGGATGTATTCTATCGATGCCATTATCACTGTAGTTATATTCGAGGGAAACAAGGAAGACGACAATAACAAACGTTGAAACAATCCGAATCTCTCGGCTGACAACAAGAGCCTTTGTTCCATTTACGATCTGAAAGACCCGCTTCCGAACAATAAATCGATCCTTTAGAATAAGAATAACGCTGAATATAACTCGTCCTCCCTCATCACGCGCAAGAACGAGATTGTACACTTGAGTTTTTTGTATGTCTGGTGGCCAGGGTTCTTGGTTTGAAAGTTCGAGCCGCTGTCACTTTCTGGATCGGAAGATGGGTTTCAGGCTCAGTCATCTGCTTTTTCGAGGTGCATTTCACTCACCAGGTATGCCTTGATGATATGTTCTTTGAAGTCGCCTCTCCATGCATTGAACTTTGTATCCCGTCGGCGCACCTCATTTTTTAAACGGGTTATCTCCTCCGGGGAAACTGCATATGTGACCGTTCGTTCAAGTTCATTCGTTTCTGGGTGGTAGATCTTGTCCCGCCACAGGCCTCGAATGGGGTTGGAAACTCCGACTCCAAGTGGGCAACCAATCACGTAGGAAGTGTCCTTCGGCGAATGTGGCGTCAACCGAAACTGATAATCACCATAGCCTGGGGTCGGGTAAATGGGAATGGCGAAGTGTTGAGTGAAACTATCCATCAGGCCTCAGGAGCCGTTTCTTTCCGTTCATCGTTCCCATCAGGTAGATAGTGTCCTGCCAGTCCCAACCGTGTCCCGTGTCCCTACGATCCGTTATTACAAGGCAAGGACGCAGCTTCCAGTCCTCGAGGTCCATGCCTTCCATTCGGGTAAGTATCGACTCGAGACGCATCGTCGACTTGTCACTTAGAGGGTGGGGATTGTTTTTCTTTAAATAGCAAATTAGTGGGTGATTAAGAGATTCTTTGATAGCATAGACTGTCGCCGTCGGGCCGGAAGGATTGGTTTTGTTGTGGGCTAGCATCGACATAGAGAAAGTCTGGAGGAGAGAACGAGAGTATTGGCGTTCGATCTCAGGTCCCCTCAGTCTTTTAATGTTCACTCATAATGCATAATTTCTCGTTGTCATGATAACAATAAGCTCGTACAAGACCGTAGTTATATCGGCCCAAGAACAGGTCAAAGAAATTTGACTAGGGTTCTTATCAAAGGGAACATGACCTTGATAAAGAGTTTGATACCTGAGCGCTTCAGAAAAAAAGATAACAATTGGCTTGTACTACTAGGTGGTAGTGCAACTTGTAGTTAAATACAAGGACCGTGTCACCAAGCGCCATGGGCGGAGCGCGGGCCGGTGCACCCAGATCGGCCGATATTATTTGGAGCCCCGGCTGTTGCCAAACATCCGAATCGGTCAACCCCGCTTTGTTTTCGTCCGACCTTGTTCTCGACAATGACCACCACAATGCCCCC
Source organism: Pluteus cervinus (assembly GCA_004369065.1). Lineage (NCBI taxonomy): Eukaryota > Fungi > Basidiomycota > Agaricomycetes > Agaricales > Pluteaceae > Pluteus > Pluteus cervinus. The sequence goes on along the minus strand of ML208317.1, from coordinate 156,264 downwards.
TGGCGGGCTCCTCCCAGAAATCGTGAAAAGCCAAGACTTCTGGTTCTCTGATGGATCTATCGTTCTTCTCGTCGATAACAACGCATTTCGCGTTCACAAATCAATCTTGGCCCACCACTCCGGGGTATTCGCCGACATGTTCTCCTTACCCCAACCGGACCAACTCGACGAAACGGAGATGTTAGATGGACATCCTATTGTTGTACTTCAAGATACCATAGAGGATATTGTCGATGTGCTCAGAGTTTTATACCAACCCTTGTGAGTTACTCGACTTCATTTCTCGTCCTCTAGTTCTGATAATCATCCAAGTTATTTTGATAAGCTTCCATCAAACGCAGATCTTGGTTCGCTCGTGAAGTTCATCTCCGGAATCTTACGAATCAGCACCAAATACAGCATGCGAATCCTCCGTCAGAAGTGTATCGCAATTCTTCAATCTAAATTCCCCTCTACCCTGGCTGGATGCGAACGCGCCTCCGAGGTGCAATACTCCTCAGAAACCGTTCTCGCCGCCATTCCCCTCGCCCGTGAAGCCAATATTCCTGGCATCCTGCCATGGGCATTTTACATCGCCGCTCATATGCCACACGAAAAGTTGATCAAGGATACAACTCTTTCATGGCGGGACAAAGCCCTTTGTCTTGCGGGGAAGGAACGTCTCTGGGAGGCATTCAAAACGCATACACACTTCTTCCTATTCGAGGTACCACGAGTGACCTCCTGTCAAGTGGGTTGTGCGATGAGGGCTTCGCAATCAAAAGCGATGGATTGGAATTCGGCGGAGAGGATGAGGTCAGGGCCCAATCCGTTGGAACCATATTCTCTTTGGAACGACCTTAGGCTTTGTCCGGCTTGCTTGAAGCACATGGAGGCCAAGCATTACGAGGGGAGATCGAAACTGTGGGAGCAATTGCCAACCTACTTTATGTTGGGAACTTGGGAGGATATTAAGCGGGAGCAAGAGTCGTAGTCGCGTGGTATGTTCGCATTCCCTTTTCCTCGGTTTTCTGCCTATCATGTCTTTCTGATAATCATCCCAGATGAAATCGTTCGTGGTCTAGCACCGTGTTGTCTGAGTAGTTATTGTTGTCCAGCGTCACCTAGATGCGTAACTCCCCTTTTCTGCATGCAACTTGACCCACGTCTTTTAGAATGTTGTATACTAACGTTGTAGACTTACTGTATTATTTAATCCTGCCAGGCTCTCCTTGCGAATGTCTCTTCCACTTGTCGTTCATTAAAGTCTCCGTGGATGACTCGTATACGAATCCAGTCATTTTATCCTTTTAAATTTGTTCACATGGAGTATTCGGTCGCCTCGTTCTGGAGAACGAAAGATCTTCTCCGTTTCACCCTCATGGTCATGGTTTACGTCTTAAACCTTTACGACTGTGTCCGATCTTACATGAACTCCACTGAGGAGTCAAGTCATGTCGGAGAAGAAGCCCCTTTACCTCATACTCTTCCTCAGCCTGTCCCCATAATCACTCACCGAGAGCCATCAGGGAAGCCATCAGGCGTTCAGAGGACATTCGATATTCAAGTAAGATTCAAGGCAAGATTCACCAAGGAATACGCTTGGAAACACGGTTTTTCAACCAGGCTATTTGGTACCGGGGGGTGTGCCAAACCTTCGGGTTGTGCCGAAGGCTTGCGCTGTTGCCTTTCTTGGCTTCTGACTCAAACTCACCCTCAAGGTTTCGCCATTCTCAACTTAGCGTGGCAACAGCAAGAAGTTTGGCCATGACTCCTCTGGAAGACTCAACACGGAGCTGGGAATGAGGCAAGTAGGGCAGGAGTGAGTCAACGCAGGGTTACGCGTCCACCTCGTGCCCCGATGGAGGTCAGTATAAAGAATCAACTAACCGACACTCTTTTCATCATCTCCCATCCTATCTTAGGTGTCACTTGAACAGCTTACTCGCGATCTCATTGACTATGAGCACCATCGCAAACAAGATTGAAGCCGTCGGAGCTGCTATCGTCAAACGACCTCCGTTTTGTAGTGGCGTTGTCGGTCTCGAAGCCCCAAGCTCCAAACTCTTCTATGAGAGGCAAGATAACTCTTCAGGGTATATTATTTATTCCTTTGCTTGACCATGAGCTGAAGCTGCGCGTTTTTCCTAACCAGGTTGTTGTCTTTGGCCTCTGCCAATACCGCCCAATTGCAAGACTTGACCAACGCCTGTCTCCCTGCTACGTTCGGGCTGGATAGCAAAGATGTCTACGATGAGTCGTATAGGAAAGCACGGAAGATGGATGTCGAGTTCTTTGCCACCAAGTTCGACCCATCCGACCTCGGGATCGTCGATCTCATTCGCAAAGGGCTGTTGGAGGGTCCGAACCAAACCAAGAAGATTGGAATCGAGCTGTATAAGCTCAACGTCTACGGTAGGCAAGCTATCCGTCTGGATTTTCTTTCGCATTCTGACTGTTGATAGACGAAGGATCTTTCTTCAAGGCCCATAAGGACACTCCTCGCAGCGAAGACATGTTCGCTTCCCTCGTTGTATCTTTCCCCACTCCTCATCAAGGAGGACAGCTCCTCCTTCGTCACGATGGCGAACAATGGACCTTTGACTCCGCCGATATCTTGTCCAAGCCAGAAACCCCTTCTGCTGCATGGATCGCGTTCTATAGCGATGTTGAACATGAAGTTACACCCGTCACTTCAGGCCACCGACTCACCCTTACATACAATCTCTATTATCAAGAAGAGAAGACCCCCAACATCGACACCATTTCCGTTCCCGATAATTCCTCTCTCGTCACCGAGAGCGTTCCGGATATCTCCCTTCTTCAAGCAGCTGTCGCCAGCCTTCTCCAGGATAAGCGTATCTTACCAGACGGCGGTTACTTCGGTTTTGGACTACGCTTCATGTACCCAGCCTTTGGTACAAAGGGCCGATCGGGCCTTCAGAAGGTTCTTGCACAACTCAAGGGCAGCGATGCTCTCCTCAAACAAGTTTGCGATACTCTTTCGCTCGCCACTACCTTAGAGGTTGTTATCGACAATGAAGACGAGGATACGGAAGTGCTGGTTCCCGAAGCGCTGGACCTTACTGAGTGGCAGGTAGATTCGAGTTGGGACTACATCTTAAAAAGATACGGTGCGAGGGAGGTCTATCCTTGGGATACCGACGATGCGCCAGAAGATGCTGATATGATCATGTGGGTCACCCCGCCCACGGCTTTCCCCACCTACGATACGCCTTATGTCGCGTATGGGAACGAGGCCTCTGTTGCTCACCTCTATGGTGATATTTGTTTGGTGGCGAAGGTTGGACCTGTTGATCAGCGTGAAACGGTTGGGGTTTCTACCTCTACCTAAAGGTCATACAGTAATTGTCCCAGTTTCTTCCTATCGAGACAGTGGTTTGTGTACGAATAGTTTTCTTTCGATAGAGTCGATGTATATCGAGAGCTTTTAACATCACAATGCGATTACGCGATTTTATAAAACTCAGATTTTCTTTACCATCGCGGCTCAACTGAAGGCGTGCAAATGTTCCTCACCGTCCAGCGGGAAGGCCACGGGCCGACCAAACCGGCGCTGACGTAATTCAGATCAACAACGCCTGGCACATTTTTTTGCTGCGAAATCCAACCACCATGTCGTGCAACAGCTTTATACCACTCAGTCTCAAAGATGCGGAGCGTGGTGTCCTCGACAAAGAGATCGCGGAGCTTGAGAGGAGACTGCAGGTTCTTAGATCGAAGCGGAACCGTCTGTCACCCATCGCGTTGCTGCCGCCAGAACTTCTTACTAGGATTTTCTTTCTTGTTCGTGCACGACAAGCCGGTTGGAAGGCGTATGAGTGGACCGCCGTAACACACATATGTCAGCGCTGGAGAACCGTTGCTCTTGGGGCCAGTACATTGTGGAGCGAGATTATCTCTTCCAACGATGGCAGAGCACCGCAATCCGCGGCGTTGGCTGCCTTTCATAGGTCTGGGAAGTGTAGGATCGATGTTGACATCTCCCAGGACTATAGCCCTCGACAGGATCTCTCCTTTATCTTCACTACATTGGCCGACCTCTCCCGCATTCGCACTCTGCGTCTTTTACTGCAGGCGGACTTTCAGTCCATGAAATCGCCGGAATTGCAGAAGCTCGCCGTTTTTCTGCGTACACCGGCGCCGGTCCTTGAAGAACTTACCCTTATGATCACTATCCTGACTCCTGGAGAAGAAGAGGACTCACTGAAGCTGGGTTTTGAGAATGACCTCACCTGGTTTGACGGAGTTTCACCACGGTTGAGGTCCCTCATCTTGACTTACTCCCCATCCGACTTGATCGGGTTTCACGGACAATATCTCACGAATCTCGAGTTGCGCAGCGCCTTATCCGAAGTACTTCCTCGCATCTCCTTCTCCACCCTTCTCCGCCTTCTATCTGAAGCAAAAAAGCTGCAAACGCTTACACTGGATAATGCCTTTTCTTTAGAGCATAGTGCCCCCATGCCCGGATTAATCGGCCGTGTTTCCCTGGAAGCACTTTCATCATCGACCCTCACCTTCGATCTTCCCGAACTCCTCCACTTCCTTGCCAATGTCTCCGTCCCCTCTACCTCACAAACACGTGTGGTGATCACATCCTTCGGTGAGCTACAAGAAATACTAGAGGCTCTGACGAGCTACTTCCTGGATGGAATACAACCTATCTTCATGATGAAGTATACCCTTCGGGATGACCTTCATCTCGAATTAGAGCTTTGGACAACCTGCTCTGCGGACACCGTACGCGAGCGATATTTAACCCTCGTACTTCCGCTAGATATGGAGCATGCTAGCTTCTCTGGCTTGGAAGCCCTTCCAATTTCACGCATTCAAAGCCTACACCTCGCTCAAAGGAACGACAACTTTAGCTTTCCCGATGTCGGGCAAATTTTTGGGTGGTGTCAATCTCTGGATGATCTCACCAACCTGGTAATCGAAGACGACTTCGTCGATTTTTTCATTGAAGTCGTGAAGGAAAACACTAATTGTTTCCCTGCATTGACAATTTTGGCGGTTTGCTTGTCAATTTACGAACCTGAAGCATATCAACTCCGCACATTGGATCACTTATACGAAATTCTTGAGGAACGAGCAAGGCTTGTGAAACCCATGAAGCTGCAGCGACTTTTGTTGGCCAATTTGGGCGACTATGAAGCATCGAGTTCCATCACCGGGAGAATTGAAAAGTTCAAAGGTTTGGTGTTACAAATGGAGGTTGATGCAGAGGTTTTGTGGCAGTAGTGTCAAGCTGTACGTTAACTTCCCCATCTCGTACCATTTTCTAAAGAGCTTCGTCAGATCAAGTTCTGTAACTTATTGGCGGATACCTCACTACCTCAAAGTCGTACTAGACGTGTACTAACTTTATAGCAAAATTGGGTACCGCCCGCGGGACTTGAGCCAAACTCGAACAAACAAACCCGTCTCGCGACTTGTGTCCAGGAACACCGTTGTTGTGTCGTCGGTTAGATTGAGCGTCTGAGATCACACTTAAGGACACCGCATGCGTATAATACACTGCTCGATTTCACTCCTACATCATGTAGTCCTGATTTGGCTCTGCATATGAGCACGACGCGTATGAATATGTGATGGATGACATGCACTGAATCTGTGTCGCTTCTCCATTCCTTCACCCTAACCGACTGCAAAATGTGCGTACAAGCATGAGATATCCAATTTATGGCTGACAGCACCAACAACCCTAGTGATATCATACAGACCTTTGCTATGCCACCAACAAACTGGTGTGGGTGGACATCAACTGCTCGAGTTAAATGACTTGAATTATGTGTACCTGCACACCATGTGGTCAATTACATTCTAAATTCGGGTGACTCCTATCACTGTCTCGTCTTGCCGACCATGGTGTGGGAGGTGATGCCGGCCACAACTTGGTTCTACCCACCATCAACCAGTACATATGAGCACCATTTATGTGCATTCGTGACCACTAACACCCAGAGATTTAGTGCGGCCCTCCACACCCCTGCTGTCCTTGTCTTGAAAATGATGACCGTGAGCATGGAACGGTAAATTCAAGGCCTAACATCATCCACAGATCCGGTTGTATTTGACACTACTTCATTGTCTTCCCTTTCATAAAGTGTCGATGAGCACGGACTATATGGACCAATGGTTCATCACACTGACATATCTAGTGCTGGCCTCCACTCCTTCATTCTACGCTTGTCCGAGTCCTGCATAGGAGCACTGGGGATGTGGATCTGTGATTCCTCGCACCTCAAAATCCGGTGATGTCTAACGCTCTTTCCTTTTACTCATCACTAAATCCTCCAGATAGGTATGTCATATGGGGGGTAGTGCTTGGTGGCAGCCATCCATCCAATCCATCTGTTCACCCTTTTACCTTACCCCCCTTGAATGGTGCGTATGGGCACAAAAGAAAGTTTATTGTGATGGATCACACCTACAGCGTCAGTGTTGTGGTCCACCTTTCCTTCTCCTTCATCCCCAAATTGTGCGTGAATGCACAAGATAACAGGATTGATGGCGGAGGTACTGGTGAGCCCAACCACCCCACTTGGCTAACTAGTGCAGATACCAATGGTTTACGTAGATTGGTGATTGTCCACAACGTCGGGTATCCTGTGCCATTTCACCCACAGGCTGTTCATTCTGCGATGGGGGTGTACGAGCACCATCTAAGTGAGTCTATGGTCAATGGCATTGTCAAATTCAGTGCGTTCGACCACACACTCTCCACTCTCTCAATCTCTCCCTCGACCTCTTCTCAATCAACTGTATCATCAACAACTTCAAGGACATCGCTGCCCTCTTCCAACGCCAATATAGATAACCAAGCCCCAGCCACCCAGCAAATCCAGTCGAGACCCTTTATCATGCGAAACCCCATGGAATAAGCTAGCAGCACACCTCGTAGGTATGTCAGTATTTTTAGTATTCCTTTGTCCAGAGATTTGGTGATCTCTACACTTTCCTTTCAGGGCCAGACCTCCGCAAAATTCAGTAGCCAACGCTCCTGCCTAACGAACTTGTTCCATACCATCCACCTTCCCTCACCTGTAACGCCGTCCATCTCCCCAGCAGCACTTATTCGAGCCGTGATTGGTTTGAGTCACTCTGCGCCAACGGCAAATCCCAAAGGCCATGCACCACTTAAACCGTTCGTACACGAACTTCTTCGCCAATCGAGAACCTCCATATTTGTTCTACAAACAGTGTGGTGCTACTTGGAGGCCATACAGCCCAAGATTCCGGGGCTTGTTCATGCTCCATCAACCTCATCATCTGCACCTCGAATCTCCCATGACGTGATCCAAGACCTGGGAGAACCATGTTCTCCACTTGAGAATGGGCTAAACACGACACCGATGCTACAACTGAGCTGTGTCGAGAACCACTGTATAAATATATTCATTCTCCTTTGCACCTTTTAAACCCATGCGATGTTTCATCATTTTGCTGAACCCTTTGAGAACATGTGCATAGAAACACAGTTATATTGGAATGAATTGCGAACTACATGAATAGAATATATGTTCAAAGGCACATTCTCATCCCCCTGGCCCCAAACTGTGTTTATGCCTTACTGGCCAAAATCTGACGAATCCGAAGCCTGTTCCACATGGCAATGAAGACCCGGGTATAGACTATTGCCCGCTGCTGCGTCATGTAGCTGACCACCTTTCGGATTCGGTTGATCCCGCTATTTCCGCATTCAGCAGCGCTCGAGTTGATGCGCATGAGCCGGGGGTCAACGTTTACATGGTTGCTGAGAAACGCAGCGGGGGAGCACTTGGTATGGCCTTTCGCGTGGAACCCATCAATGCCGAAGACAGTTTCTGAAAAGAAACTTGGTTCTCGCGTCATGCAATATGGCCCAAGTGCGCATGCAAAGTCGTATACAACAAGCTTTGGTGGCCTAGGCCAGCGCGTGTACAATGCCGAGAAAACATCATTCCGCCCTTCGTTAGCAGGGATAAAGTGGAACCCATAACATATGCTATGTGTGCACCACACACACATGATACCACCGGTCAAGCGCTTCTTGCCGTATTGAGCGTAAAATTTGGAGCATTTCCCCCCTCGATCACCACCTGGCTCTTGGGTTTGGTCGTGCTTGAGATGTGGGAATTTGGGTCGCTGACGAAGTTTGGGGAGGCTGTAGCAACATCCGGACTTTGAGAGGATGTGAGTAAATAGATTGGTTCTGTTGTAGAAATCCAAGAAGATCCTACCGTTTTCCAGTCTGGTTCATCTAAGATTGAACTGGGCTCCGTCGAGGCAGGGGAATTGGCAAGAAGCTTGTTCAGAACTTTGGTGCCCCGGGTATGTATCCATTGACACACGGCAATGAGGGGGGGAGGTAGAGGTTCCTTGTGGTCGACGTGATATCGTGCCACCTGGTACAGCGCGGGGATTGTGTGAAGAAAATGTATGGTGTTAGTGTCTGGAGCGGCAAGGAATTGCCTCAGATTATTGAGCGCCGTTCCGTTGGCGAATTGCAGGACGGACTCTTCTGCGGCAATCTGGAATTAAATGGATTAGACTTGCCGAATAAATGAGACAAACTCACCTACTTGTTCAAAGAGCCGGACATATAGACTATTCGGCGACTTGCAAGCCAGCACCTCAACACCGAAGTGTTGAATAAAAAGGCCTCCCAGCGGTTCGTTTACTTGCAACAAGTATGCGCCGGCAACAGGGATTTGTTCAATCAAGTCTTCGAGCTCCTCGGCGTTGGATGGAATTGATTCCGTGCCTAAGATTTTCTGGATGCTGCCGAGAAGGCTTGACTTCACAACCTCGCGCGTTGACTTGCGAAATTTGGCATCTGGAAGGAGTTGTGGACCTTTAACAGGACGGCTACCGTGAATCGGAGAGGTGTCCATGAGGGTAGTGGGTGGCTGTAGTGATGAGAGGAGGTGTTTTCGACTGAAGGCCAACGTGACACCATCCCAGATGGTTTCGGCAGGACAAGGACCACAGGATGGGCAACGCATGTCGTTATCAAATATCTGAAGCTCAATATATGCAAACCACGCAGAACGGAAAAGTCCTTCAGAGACGAAACGTTCTTTTGAGTTGTGTCGCTGGTACCGACGAGTTGAGACGGCGACCCAGGCAGTAAACGGCGTCTCAGAGGACGTAAACTCGCTTGTATATTCGTCCAGTAGATCATGGGTGAAAAATGCATGATTATTGAAGTTAAAGATGCCTAAACTATGTGGGTCCGGACCGATAAATCGATTTTGACGAGGGGATGAGTTTGGACAACGCTGTAGCTGGACCTGTAGCCGGTGGCCAGAGGTTAACGTGTATAAAACCCCATCAGCCAGCGTTGTAGCGTGTTCTGGGTCATGCCACGTTCGTGTTCCGTTACACGGACATGACGAACTTGAGTCGAGGAGAAGGGTCGTAGGGGGCTCCTTAAGGACTGAGGGGCGCGAAAGCGGAGGATCACTTGGTAATGCTGCCCATTCAGGGGGCAGGACGGCGCAATGGGAGATGGCGACGGTTTGAAGCTGTGCTCAGGGAGAACGAGAGGCTGAAGTGGCAAAAACGGTCAGACAAGTTAGAAAGGCCCCCGATCAACCAAGAACGTACAGATTGGCGTTGGTATACTGAGATTTGATTCGTCGAACGTGCCTTCGCCGTGGATGAGCTCGAGTAGGAGCTTTTGCTTGAGTACTTGGGAGACATGGACGCAAAATTCCACTCCCTGATCCCGATGACACCGCCAACTGCCAGAGTCGGCCCTGAGGCCCTGGTGGGCGACGATGGCTCGCGATTTAACGTCCTGCCGACCGGGCGTTGCAACCGAAAGGTGGACGAGCAGAGTCTCATCTGCTGCAAGCTGGATAGAAAAGGGAATGACTTCAGGACTTTCGAATGAACCTACCATGTGTAAGTTTTGTCAGATGAGGAAACAGGACGTTGGGGCCTATAACGCGAACTTACTGGGCATATCTTCGCCGCTGAACTGTTCAAGTCCACCGTCCTCGAGGTAGATTTGATGGATGCACTGCGGGGCAGGGTCTGGGCAGCAACACCCGAAAACGACTCCACCTGCTGCCTCAGCCTGTTGTAAGTGATACCAACCATTCTAGGTTCATTTGAGCAGGTTCTTACGAAGTGAAGGCAAATGACTTACTGTTAGCTCACGCTTCTTTCGATCCCACCCTTGAACGACGAAGACGTCGCGTAGGATTTGATAGAAGCCCACCAACCCCTGCTCGACGGCCTCAACATAAGCTGAATAGCTCTCGTCGACGAGGTCGATGCTTGGGGTGGCCCCTGCCAGTACGTGAATGACTTCCTCAAGTAGAGGTGTGGGATCATCCATCTCGGGAGCAGATGGAAAGTCGTCCATCAGTGGAGGAGTATATTCAGGCGAGTTAGATGGCGACTCGATCCGTTTCTTCTTTGCGCCACGGCTCAGCCCAAGTTGGAGATGTCGTGGACGTTTAGACGGTGAGACCACAACAGAGTCATCGCCGTGGCGTGGAGGCGGACAAGGAAGCAGAACAGATACGACATCACCAGAGGGTGGCTTGGGGAGGAATATCGAGGTATCCCGCATCGTGCGGGGGCATGACTGCTTCCCCTTGCTATTTTCGAGTACTTGAATCTGAGGGACACCGTCGAATTTGCGAATCTCGATTTCATGTTCCCACGAAACCTATTTAGGTATCAGGGTCCATTATCGAGATCTGGCGCTCCCTCCTATAAGTCCACGTAACCGCGTCGAACTGAGATGCGTGAAAGTCCATCGCTCCTGCGATGCCCAAAGTCGCGAAACCACCCAAGGTCAAGGCACCCGCTGTGCATACGCCCCGTCGCTGCCGTCGCTGTCCTGGCGACCCTCTCTTGACGCAATGCGCACATAGCAAGGCTGCTTGTGAACGTTTGGATCAAACCAAAACAACCGTAAGTTGCTCCCCATACAACCTTGTGGGGCGTAAGCCGTGACGCATATGCCAGCAGCCCGATACTCACGACGAAGTGTCGGCTACCCAACCTATCAGGGTTGAAGTCGACACCGTTCTGGCACAACCTCCAAATAACGAGGAGATTGATCCTCAGCTCATGGCTGCTGAAGCAGTTCAACCGCTCGAGGAGGCACCTCCCGTTGACGCCACCTCTGTGGGGCCAGCGCCAAAACGTGTACGTGTGAGTGCGGACAAGCCACTCTATGGGTTTGTGGAGGGTTGTACTCAAGGACAGCACGAACTTCGTGAGTCCTCCTTTCATTCAATCCACTCACATGTTGACAATGCTCTAGGAATCGTTCGAACCAAGGCGCTTCGCCCTCCCGAGGGTGACGTGAACAAGGCGGCTCGTCGATACAATCGCGAGTTCCGCAATCTTGTTGTCCGTGTTAGTCGTTTTTCGAGATGGAGGCCACGATAGACACTGACACGTTTGACAAATACACAGGCCGAACGTCTTTCCATGGAGAGTGGGTGTTGGTTTGTAATGACGGGTCAACACGCCAACGCAGGCCAGGGTGCCTTTATCTACGCGTCTCCAAGAATTCGTGACGAGGCGATGAAGGAAACACACGAGATGTGTACCATCTTTTCGCGCACGACGGGTGCGCTTATCACAGCTCGTCGAACCTCCGCAAAGGAGATTGCTGTGAAGTTGACGAAGGCGGAGGAGGATCGAGACGCCGCGTTAGAAGCTGTCTCAGCAGCTTCAGAGGCATTGCAGAAGGAGCGCTCACAGAATGCAGTTATGAGGGCTCTAATTGCGAAGTTAAAGGCAACGACTGCTGCTGCTCCTGTTGCCGCGGTGGGTGAGATTGAGAGCCCTGACGAGATAGATCTCGAGGACTGAACGCGTCGTAACTTAACTCCCTTCGTATCCCATGTCTACCTTTATTTGAGAATGAAATATGTGACTTTAGCCATCGAAACTCGGTCCATGATTCCCCGACGCCGTGCTTTCTTTACGGCGTGGAGTTTTTGAATTTATTACCCAGACTGCTGGGTGGACTTGGTTGCAACTCGGGGATGTCGACAGTGTGTGGCGTGTCGCTAACGTTCTAATGTAGTGTCGACCCGACAGATAGGTTGTAGAGCTCAACCAAATGAGTTTCTGATGCATCGGGCGAAAGAAACGGTTGTGGACCGTTTTTGTGCCAGGTTAGATTCCAATGTTGAACGGGGCACGGTCGCGATTCTCAAGAGTCTTATGGCCTCATTGGTTGGGAGGGCTGGAATCTTCAAGGTTGGCATTTTCAAAGCCCAGGCAAGGTGCTCTTCGCCATTGGAAAGGCCAGAGTGTTGAATGAACTTGCGCCGAGTTACTTCGAATGTGGTTGATTGGCCTTCTAAATTCAATGGCACGCGATTGGATCGAGATGAACAGCCTGTTCGAAAACACAAGTATATATTGGGCCTATGAACGTGTAGACTATATGCTTGCCAGAGTATCCCTCGGGTCGAGATGCTCATCGCGGTTTTTGAGTCTCACCAAAGTTTCACGCGCATCAAAAGTCGATGCTCGCAAACACACCATGCTTCATTCACGTGATGGGAACACTGTTTCGTTGATATTTTGTTCATCCGTTCCCTTCCTCTCGCTCCTCCACCTACGCCATTCACGCCTCGACTACGCATGGTGAGTCCGTAGCTTCAATGGCCCAAACCCTTCCTTCGGCAAACTAGATGGGTCTTAGCCTGCGGCTCGCAGGTCGCTTTCCCTCCCTCTTTTTTTTTCGTGTACCTCCGGGTTTATACCACGCGCAGGATCTCACCCATAGGTCCACGCTGGACGCGATCCACATGAGATACACGAAACCCCCACTACCCTGCCTGATTCATTTTGCTTGGACGCGTCTGACGCCCCTCTTGGCCTCTTTTATCCAGGAGAATTCCTCGTCGGCCCCCTTGGTCTGTCGCCTCCATCCCGCGGGGTGAAATTGACGCATGAACCCGAGCAGGTCTCCGAAATAGCAACGCTGCAGGGCTGCTGTAGCATTTCGCCCTTGTTGGAACATGCTTTTGCCGTGGAGGATGGTTTTTTCGAGGGTCCAATGGCCATGACAGTGCGTATGCTGCGTAGACTTGCCCGTTTTCATACCTTAACATTTTTCTAGGATCTTCCAAGCAGTGCCTTGCATTCTTCACCCTCTACGCCCCCATCAGCCCTTCATATGCCTCCAACCGGCCTGACCCCCTCGTCGCTTCCACCCAAGGCGCCCGTTCACCCCATCCGCCTTGGTACCCCCCTGGCCCGAGATGACAAGGAGAAGGCTCGGCGGGGTCGTTCAGCTAAGCTCCGCCGCAAGCATAAGCGCGTTCGACTTGCCACGGCGCCATATCCAGCCCTTTTAGCCGAACCGTCCACTTCGGGCATTGCAACATACAACATCTCAACCCTGCCCACTCAAGTGCAGGCTGACGACCTTCCTGTTTCAAGTCTCGGGGCGTATGTTGGTAGCCGGGCCTCCCAAGATCGTTCAACGCCGTGGACGCTGCCGGAGTTGCTGGCTGAGGATTTTGAACTTCATCGCTGGGATGGCATGTATGTATTGTCAAGTTCTCATGCACCCTCGCCTGGCTGACCGGTCTCCAGCCATCCACATTCAATTCTGGACTCAGAGGGTCGGATCATCGGGGCGCTTGTCGGGCGTCCAAGCCACCCTGGGTGGGAGGACGCGAAGAGGGACGCCTGTGACGCATTGAGACATATTCGGTTGGAGAGTGAAGCGGGGGGATGTTTTGGACCCGACGATCTTGATCATCGTCGTGGCCGTTTTCTTGCCCTGCCCGTTGGGATTTCCTATGGTGGCGGTCAAATGGTATGTTTTCCTTGTTCTTACCCCATTCGTCAACCAGGACTCATGGGACCAGGCCCCGTGTAACCTAGCCCAACACCCACACCTCCAGCCGGTCATTGACGCGGCCCTTAAGCGCCCTGGCTTGCTTCGAATTGCCGGATTCCAGAGTCGTGAGTTCCGCATTTTATTTCACCCATGATTATTTATGTATTCCTTTTCCTCCTTATTCAGAGGCCTTTTTTTCTTTTGCCCCCAAGGCTTACCGTGATGTACAAGCCACGATGCGGGCACTCCAGCAGCACCATCCTGCTCTCCGCCTCAACTTTCCAAACAGTATCTATGCGGCGATATCCCTCAACTGCGGACCTGATACAACATGCCTAGAGCATCTCGATTCCGGCAATGCGCCCCATTCTTTTTGCGCTGTCACTGCTCTCGGTGAATTTGACCCTGATAAGGGTGGCCATCTTGTTCTCTTTGATCTTCGTATGATCATCCGCTTTCCGCCTGGCTCCACCATCCTCCTCCTTTCCGCTGTTCTGGCCCATGGCAACACGCCGATCGCGTTGGGTGACGTTCGATATTCTATGACTCAATATTTTTCTGGCGGACTAGCTCGCTGGGTGGCGTATGGTTTCCGGCCCGTCAAATCTCTTGGGCCTGCCAAACAAGTGAAGATGATACACGAGAAGGTTGACGGGCAACCGGGTGAACGGTGGCGTGAAAAATTAGGGCTGTTATCTACAATGTCGAGCCTCAAAGGTGATTATTCCACGTCCTGACTTGGGTCAGGGTAGCTATTGCCTGGCACGTAACTTATTCTTAAAAGAAATGACAATACCTTTTGCCCTCCAACCCATCTGTTCCCTCGCGACGTTAGGATGGATACTGCCTGTGAAGACCCGATGACGAGTGAGGGTATGTCTCGTTCTCCCACTTGTTCTACTACTCGTTCCTTGCTGACTGGTCGCCTTTCCCCCTTAGAACGCGCGACGTTGTGCAAGGACCTGCAAGACCAGCTTGATGAGGCTGAAGAAGACGTCAAAAGGACCAAGGCTGAGCATCAACGTGTTCAAGCCATCCCGCCCAAAACTAGCGGTGGTGGAATACGTAAGTTCCCGCCTTTCATCTCCATCTGACGCCCAATTAACTTGTGGCCTAAGGCGCCAAGAGCCGGGCGCAAGACGCATTTAACGACGCTATCCTGCAGCGTCACAAGCTCTTGCAGCGCCTGGTGGAATTAACCCCCAAGCTCATCGTACTCCCTGAGGAACATCACGGTAAGACCTTTCAATCCCCTGGCGGTGTTGACGTGTCAACCTAACATATATGACATAGTGTCTACGCCTGGCTCTAAGGATGACCCTCCTTCAGACACAGGGCTGACAGAAGCCTTGGATGGGCCACAGGCTGTCCCCCGTCCTTTGAGTCCCCCTCCCCCTCCCTACTCTAACAGCGGGGCATCTATCCCTTCTGCTCCCCTCCAGGAGAAGCCCTCCACACCTGTCGCCACGCGCGATGTGACCCCCGTTGAGGCCATTGAGTGTTCCCCCCCCTACAAGTCCAGCCTCACGATTTCGTCAGGGAATGAGTCCTCTCCACCCCCACCCCGTGGGCGCCAGCCTTTGGCCCTTCCAACCTGCAATGAGGAGGCCGAAGAGATTGACCACGACGCCGCCGGAGGGTCTGATTCCGAGCGCTCAAACTCTGACTCAGGCCCGAATACGGATGAAAACAACGCCAAAGACACCGATCCACCCTCCTCTCCTGGTGGCCATGTAGACCGAGAAAGCGACTCAGATGTTTCGAAATACACTGCCCCTCCCCGTGATCAGCGTTCAAAGGCTTACGCTCCATTGGTTGAAGGCGGCCATACCCCTCGTACCAAATCTACTTCAAACCCAGCGAATACTGCACCGCCCAAGTCTAGCACCCGGCCCCCCGGCTTCCAGGCCGCGTTGAAGCCCATTCCACCCCCTGATCATCATGAGGAATCTGCCCCACGCGAAAAGAAGCATTTGTCGAGTAAAACCGACGTTGCCCACCCCGAAGGCCACTCTCTCAATTCCAGCGAAAAATCGATTCGCAGGGTCCGATTTGATGAGGGCCCCACCCAGACCGTGAAAGCGGCTGGTCAACTTCATCCCAATCAGAAAGGGGGACCTACCTCTCGTGACGAAGAAGATGACGGTGCTGTCATGCAGGACCGAGATCATCGCAAGTCAGCCAAGGCTCGACACGAGCACAAACCACGCGATCCTGATGCGATTTCTCGTCTGGGTCAGCTACTTTATGCTCCAAAGAACGAGGGCGATGAGCGAAATACAAAGGATAGCCAACGGGGATCTGGCAAAGCTGACAAGGCATACAAGAAGCATCTGAAGGAATCGAGGGATTATGACAGGTCTAGGAGGAACACGTCAGTTAAGAAGCACCACGCAGCACACCAAGAAGGAAAGAAGGGTTGTCAAGAGGAGGGGAGCGATGCTGACGACGAAGAGATGGAGGATGTTCCCCAACAACGCCGCCGTGGCACCAAGGGTTATTATCATGAAAGAAGTGATGAAGTGGACGACGAAGTGGCGGCAGAGAGGAACATCAAGGTGGAGGAGTGGGCAGATGAGGAGGAGGCCATGGCGGTAAAGGAGGAACTCAGCCGTCAAAAGAGCATGCGCGCTGCCGGAAAGCAAGTCAAGAAAGCTGGGACGTACGAGCACATGTACCGTGAGGAATCAAGGAAGGAGATTGACGTGGACGTTGACATGGAGCTGGGCGAGGGAGATGCTGCAGATGACGAGGTCGAGTACCTCCGGAAGAAACTCGCAGACGCGACACGTCGTCAAGCACAAGGAAAGGTGCCCATTCAACGTCGCATCACGCAACCCCTACCCAACAAGAACGCTCGAATGGACTTTGATCACCAACGCCGTCACACAACCACCTCCGACATGCAAGACGTCGAAACCAAAGCCAAGGCTCCAGCGCCATCCCACACGTCGTCAAACATATCTATGGCCGATGAAAAGACGCGCAAGCGTGCCAGAGACTCCTCCGACGTCGAAATAATTGAACATCCCGCTAGTAACACCAAACGCATCAAGGCAGCAGCTTTGAAGGGGCCGAAGACAATGGGGATACCGACTGCTAAACACGGTCAAAAGAAGAGAGAGACCACGGAGGAGAGGGAGGAGACCGATGTCGCCGACTTGTCGGATATCTCAGACGATGACAAGAAAGGCAAGGCCCCGTCTATTCAGCCTTTGCTCGTCGCCCAGGCCCGGAGTCAACGGAAGGAATGGCCTAAGAACCAAGCCCTGATTGTGTGGAAGGGTACTCCAGCCGAGCAGAAGACGACGAGGGCGATGTATCGATCGTTCTGGAACTCTGGCCTTGCAAGTACATCCATTCTCTTTTTTTATTCCATACGTTGCTCTGACACACAGCCTACAGCTTTGAGGAAGAAGTATGAACCAGATATCATGACGGCCGAGGCAAAGGCGGCCTATGGACGTACGTTCTTCATAATATATATCTTCTTTTTCATTGTCTTGACACCTTCCCCAAGGCCATGGGAGTATAGCTGTTAGGCTCTTTGCCGCGGCAGAAGACCCCCTTCTTGACGTCCCTCTACCCCAAGCATTCCGCATTGCTGTCCGCAAACATCAAGAGCTTGTTCCATCTGCCGGCACAACATCGGCCCTCCTCTCGCATCATGTCCTTACAAGCGCCGGAGCCACTCGCTGTGTGGCTGATTGGCAGCGTGCGTCACACATTGGCCACGTCACCGCAGAAGTCCGTGACCACAACGTTCACGGAAAGTACCAAGATGGACACGTCGGCCGCCTCACATGCCACTGCTCTTTCGAGGCTGCATGCTGGGAGCTCTATACTTGGAAGACATGGAGGGCCAAGCAGGAAGGGCAAAATGAAGCTATGCCAATCCTTTCAGTTCGTCACCGCGAGTTTGTGTCACAGAACACCCTCCGTCTGTCCCTGTTGACTTTGGAGGATATCTTTATGGAGGACGGAGGGGATTGGTTTTCTCGAGCACATCAAATAACAATTCAAGAGCGTCACCTCGAGCGGGTTGAGGAGTATTTGGATGAGTTGAAGCGTGCGTCAAAGAATGCTCAGGTAGCTTGATGATGCTGTGTTTGGTTGGACTAAGATAGACGTAGCATAGGCCAAAGTTTTTTCATGTACCGTATCATTGAAAAAACAACATGCTGCTTATCTATCAGACCTTGGGTTTGCATGGCAAGAAGAGATGAAAAAATGCATTGAATCAATTCATGCATACAGCTGTGTGATTTCGAGCACTGTTCAAGATCACGTCATGTCATATTATGTTGACGTGCACATTTTCGCGGCAGAAAAGACGAAACAGTGAACTTGATCATGATATAGCAGTAATGAATAAGATTATGCTACAAATTGGTGAAGCCAGGTGTGATGATCCACGGGGAAAACCACTTCGGCAGACACCATCTCAATATAAGTACGCAATTAAACACAGATTCAATCCGTGGTATGAATATCATCACTCAAGTATACTATGTTCATAAACACTGCTCAGTGAGCGTTATCATAAGTCTATGCCACCAAGCAGTAAACCGTTCAGTGTGGTAATCCATGTCCAGGTTCGAACCATGTCAACGTGCACCATTCACGAATGAGACAGACGAGCCACACACAATTGCAGGGGTGTAAACAGGTACCGTCCAAATGCATTGTGCCCATGAACACTCTTTAGCACAAGGCATAGCCAAACTGCGGTGCGAATCAGCAATTTATAGGGTGTGTCGCTTCATGATCAGCTTTAAACCACGTCGGTATGCACCATCACATAAGCATCCATCAGAAACACCATGCGTGTGAGCACTATCTTGTATGAAGTATTGCGAACATATGCTACAAATCAGTAAGCCATACGGTGAGTAGATGCACTGCCAGACTGATATCATGTAAGTACGCACCGTTGTGTTGGGTACAGGTGAGAAGGTGAGGCATACCATGATATTACCATTGATTCAAACGGTGCGCCGGTGTATGACAGAGGAATATCATGCACGTAAACGCCATCTCGTATGGCGTGCTGCGAGCCTGTGCTGAAGATCAGTAAATTATCAGATGTAGCGACTCATTGATTGCTGGTGATGTCGAGGATAGAATGGAACCTGACACTTGGTCCATATGTGCATCTAATCACTGGCCTGGGTATAGAATGATTCCACGCACAACCCCCCATTCATAGGGCCCAAGCGGCAGGATATTTCACTGATTTCGTGGGTGTGTGTATCCACCATCACCAAAGGTCTGTGTTTGTACGCACCAGTTGTTTAGTCCATTGAGTGAAACAGTGCTACATACCATTTTATGGGGCACTGGATAAGGACCCATTTGTTCTATATATGTGGCTATGATCATTTATAACAGCTGATATTCTATGCTAGTACGCACTGATTCCTTTGTATGGGATGAAAGAGACACACAACGTCACCAGATATGCGAGGGGTGATAACCATTACCGTTGATATTCAGTGCTTGTGCGCACCAGTTGACGGTACATGAGACGAGAGAGTGGAACGTGACACGATATCCATTGGTGTGGCTGACCATCAAGATGCGGATTCGACGCGCCGAAACACTAGTTAGTGGCGGATAGCACCAGCGGATGAAACGAACCACCACACCTACAGGTGCTGCAAAGCACCAACTCAAATACTCTGTGGTCATACACCTAATTGATCACAGGTGCTGTGGGAGGCTGGGATATGCCGCTATATCTCGCAACACAGATAAGCACGATCCAGAGATGTAGTATGCACCTACACACAATTACGGGAACACCAAATCCAAGGGAGGACAATATCACAGCTGCAGGGGCTGCAATCAATCACTACCTTGGATGTTCTATGCCCATTGGCACCAATTCACGGCGGCTACAGCAAGAGAGTGTGGCCTGACACTATGTCCTACATGGTGGGTGGTCATCACCCTGGATACACGGTGCTTTTGCACGCCGCCTCGTTGCAGGCATGATGGGTGTCGATGCATGATCGTGTGTGGTGAAGCACTACCTTGCGTAGTTTGTGCTTATACACATCGATTAATTGTAGGTGAACAAAAGGATGCTCACGTTACTAGGTACGATGACCGGAAGTTTTGAGCATGTCACGTTGCACTGCATAACTTGGTGTTGCTACAACGATAATGTGTTGCATACCATATGATATCTATGCGTAAATTAGCATCAATCGTCAGGATTGATGTCCATATACAATCTATTGGGGAAAAGGTGTTCAAGAGAAAGACTTAACATACAGGTAACGCAAGGTACTAGCCCTCTAAAATTCGGGGCATGAATTTGTATGTGCTTACGCATAAAGTCTGCTACTGCTTCCCGACGTTGAATGTCTTTTCGGATGCCCATCATCACAAGTCGCGAGATGCCATGTTTGTTCGTGTTTGACACAATTACCGCTGGCGGGACCCACTTTTACTAGTAAACACGTACATGTGTAGTACGGTTTTGAGCTACCTACCTA
>ML208317.1:118823-132760 GCA_004369065.1 Pluteus cervinus | reverse complement strand
GTTCACGGGCTGCTCGGGGAGCTCGGCAGAAAGGTGCTGACGTAAGCCCATCAATCGCGTGTGCTTTTTTTCTTTCGCGAAGTTCAACCTGACCACCTCGGATTGCCATGCCTTGGCATGCTGGCACTTTCACGCTCACTCTCCAAGACGTGGAACGCTATCTTCTTGACAAGGAGATCACTGAGCTTGATGAAAAGCTGCAAATCTTGCGAGCAAAGCGGAATCGTCTATCACCCATTTCTTCGCTGCCACCGGAACTTCTCACCCGGATTTTCTCCTTTGTTCAACGACAAACCTATTGGGATGCGTATGAATGGACAGCTGTAACGCACGTTTGTCAAGACTGGAGGATACACGCACTCGGTACAGCCACGTTGTGGAGAAGGATAGTCCATGACTCCAGCTATCCTCGGCCACGCAACGGGTCGCAACCCGCTGCGTTAACCATTCTTCAGAGGTCAGGCAAGTGTAAACTAGACGTTGACGTTTACCAGTCCTACACTCTCCCAAGGGACCTCACGTTGTTATTCACCATCCTCGCGGAACTACCCCGAATCAAGACTCTCAGGCTTTCGCTCCGCCCGGAATCTTATTGCATGGACTCGCCAGAGTTGCAAAAGTTAGCCTTGATTTTATGTAATCCTGCACCAGTCCTCGAAGAGTTCAGATTTTCGAGCCTCATCCTCACTTCGGGAGAGGAGGGTATGCACAGGCTGGGTTTTGATAATGACCTTGTCTGGTTTAACGGGGTTTCACCACAGTTGCGGTCCATCATCCTGTCTTTCTCCCCATCTGACTTGGTTGGGTTGCACGGCCAAAACCTTACCAATCTGGAGTTGCGTAACACCGGACAATCTCGCGTGTCCTTTTCCGCCCTTCTTGACCTTCTGTCTGAAGCCAAAGGATTAAAAACAATTTCCTTAGACCACGCCTTTTCTTTTGAGGGTGGAACACCTATCCAACCAATATCCAGTCGCGTTTCCCTCGGTGCTCTCTCATCCTCAGACCTATCTTTCGACTTACCCGAACTCGTCTATTTCCTCACCACCATCGCCGTCCCCTCTACGTCACAAACGACCTTGAGGATTACATCCATCGGAGAACTACACGAGCTACTAGAGGCCTTATCAGATCATTTCCTGGATGCAATGCGACCGGTATCCTCGATGACGTATTGCCTTGAGGACGGGAGCCGTCTCGATTTAGAGCTTCGGGCAGCTTTCCCCACTCATTCGAGTGAACCTTATATATCCATACTCTTTCCGCTGGACACACACGCGCCTCTTTCTGGCTTGAACGCACTCCCACTCTCCCAAATGCATACTTTACTCCTCGCTCGACATGATGACAATATCGAGCTTCCCGAAGCCCTGGAGGTTTTTGGTTGGTGTCGTGCTCTCGATCATCTAACCAACCTTGCCCTTGAGGACGCATTCGTCGACCTCTTCATAAATTTCGCGCAGGAGAATATCGACATTTTCCCCGCGCTGGAAACATTTGCAGCCTGTCTATCACATGGAGAGGAATCCTATCGGATTGGGGTATTGGATTCTCTTTACCAAATCTTCGAACGAAGGGCTAGCTTTCACAAGCCCATGAAGCTCCGGAAGTTGTTGTTAGCCAATCTCGGCGCTTATGGGGCCTCGAGTCCCATTGATGAAAAGATCAACAAGTTCAGGGGTCTGGTGTCGGAAATGCAAGTCGGAGAGGAAAATATATGGTAGTTCTCCTCTTTGTTGCCTCTCATCATTTTGGAGTTGGCAGAAGTTCGCAATTATCCCACGCAATACTTGTGCATACAAGATACTAGAATAGACGAAAAATGGCAATACCGACAGCCTGGCTTGCATTTGAAGCTGAAGTCTGATTTTTGCCCTGTAATTCGCTGGGCCAATCTGCTGTTTGGCAGCACTCCCGCTGCCAAACACTCGGAATTCACCGTCGAGAGTCGCTGACTCGCTGTCAGTCACCAAGCCGCTGGCCCGCTGTTCTGATTCGCACCGCGAGATTTGCAATGTTCCAGGCTGCTGGATAGGAAGGAGTCAGCCAGAGTCGCTGCCAGATTTGGGCTGATCGAACGTCTCCAAGCCAGGTAAGTATAAAAGGAGGCTATCCGACACAAAGTACTCAGCTTACCGCCCCCTATTCTACTAAGGCACACTCTTTCTCTTTGGCCATGAGTACAATTCAAGAGAAGATTGAGGCCGTTAGAGGCACCATCGTGAAACGACCTCCGTTTTGCAGTGGTGTCGTTAATCTTGATGCCAAATCGTCCAAGCTCTTCTACGAAAGACAGGACAACACCACAGGGTACGAGAAGTCTCGTTGACAAAAGCCTAATTTTCCTCTTTTTCGTGACTAGGATCTTATCTGTCGCTTCGGCCAATGTAACCGAGTTGGAGGACTTGAGCAACGCCTGCCTGCCCGCCACCTTTGGATACTAAAGATGTCTATGACGAATCGTACAGGAAGGCAAGGAAAATGGATGTCGATAACTTTACGACCAAATTTGACCCGCACGCTCTCGAAATCATCAACATGGTTCGGAAGGGGTTATTAGAGGGTCCAAATCAAAACACGCAGATCGAGGCGGAGTTGTACAAGCTCAACGTTTATGGTACGCTAGCTGTTATCCATGTCTGCTCCCCGGTCTGATAACCATTGAACAGATGAAGGATCCTTTTTCAAGGCCCACAAGGACACACCTCGCAGCGAGAAGATGTTCGCTTCTCTTATCGTTTCCTTCCCCACCTCCCATCAAGGTGGCAAGCTCCTCCTTCGCCACGATGGGGAAGAATGGGCCTTCGACTCTGCCGAAATATTATCCAAGGATAAAGGTTCTGCTGCCTGGGTTGCATTTTACAGCGACATTGAACACGAAGTCACCCCCATTACCTCAGGTTATCGTCTTACTCTCACCTACAACCTCTTCTATGGAGCAGATACATATACTCCCCCCGATCTTAACATCCTCAACGATTCCCATTTCATATTCCAAAGCTCACCAGATATCTCCCTCCTCCGGACTGCTCTTATCAGTCTTCTCCAGGACAGCCGCGTCTTGCCCAACGGCGGTTACTTTGGGTTTGGGTTACGCTTCATGTACCCCGCCTTCGGTCAGAATGAAATGTCCAGCCTTCAAAACCTTCTGACGCAGCTCAAAGGCAGCGCTTCTCTTCTCAAGCAAGTATGCGATAGCCTTTCACTCTCAACTACACTCGAAGTCTTTGTCGAAGAAGACGACATCCAGATGTTAGTTCCGGCAACGTTGGATCTTTCTGATTCGATGGTGGATTCAGGCTTGTACCAATTCTTGAGTGAGTTTGGGGGTAGACGGGTCAATAATCGGGAGAAGGAACCTGGGTCAGACGATGAGGAAACGATTATGTGGGTTACCCCACCAACAGCTTTCCCCACATACGATACGACCTATGTCGCATATGGGAACGATGCAAGTGTCTCTCACTTGTACGGTGATGTCTGTTTGGTAGCGGAGGTTGGACCTTTCGAGCGACGTGAGACAGCTGGGGCTTTGAGTTCTCGTAGGAAGACTCACTGGTTCTGAGTGGCTTTTGTAGCCTGAGAATTCGGGCATTATCGTTGTGAGGGTAGATGAGTTAAAGGTCTTTTAGTTACTCATAGTGCCGCAGCGGCATGTTTGCGATGGGATGCCTCGCTTACTTTCGGGTCTTGGGAAGGACTGCCTGAATTATTGTTCATAATCTAGCGTATTATGGATCGAATGACTACGAATTGCATTATTATCAAGCCAAAGAAGATACATATCATATCAACCAAGCTTGAAGCTGTCGAATCAAATTTCCTATCCGCCTCTTTGGCTTTTTCCCCATGGTGGCGTGCGAGGGAGTACTGTCCTCGACCTCGACCTGACGAGCCTTCGCGTCCCTAATCAATCTATCATACCCATCATCAACACGGCAGATCATAGACTTGGACTGAATAACTCACTGTTGGAGGTAGTCTCGCTCCTCAAAAAACTCCTGTGGGTCATCGAAATCTTTGACTTGCGATAACTTGTAGCTGATGTTGGAAATAACCACTCTATCGTAAATGCGGGCATCAGATGGGCGTGTAAAGTATTGTTCGATCGTGGATTCTTCGTCAGAGTCCATGTCGCTGTCGTAGTCGCTTTCGTTAGATGTATCATCTGGATTAGCTTCGATCCCCTGATCCACTTCATTTAGGCCTTCGCTCCCGTTCGGAGGTTGTGGCGTTCTCTCGTCCGTGCTTGCATTTTGAGACATGTATCCTTGTTTCAGTTTCTTCCTCCGCGACTCATCCTGGCCCATTAGGTGCCTGCCCAACAGCCTCTGGCCACCGCTCATCATGGTGGCCTTAACAAAACGCCTGAACTTCGTCTTGACCTTGACTTCCACGATTGGGACGTGTGAATGGAAGTAGCAATTGTCGAATGGCAGGGGTCGCGATGTTTTGAAGGAGGCACGGCCAGATGGATTCGAAGCGGGGGCAAGGGCGATGCACATATCAGGTTCGATACCTTCAGCTGCATTACGTTCCGGGAGTCCATGTGAGAGTAGGCAGAGATCACAATTGGTATATCGTGAGTCGAGGTCACAGAACCAGTCCTATAGCATCATTAGCACACCTCGAACCGCCTACGCCACAATTTCTGCACTGACCGTATCGACATAGCCAAGATAACGCTTCGGCTTCATCTTGCGTGCGACCTTCAACACTTCCACGTCGTCGACTCCTGCGTCTTTCACCGTGGCTACGGGGTCGATGGAAAACAAAGCAAAGGTGGTGAACACTGGGAATATATCCTTAGTGTCTGTGATTTCGTCAAAGCAGTCGAAGGTTGGAAGGCAGGACATATTGTGCAAATCAAAGGTTACTCACCATGTCGAAGGACTTGGCTGGTTCATATACGAAGAGCACAAAGGACTGCACAGTGTCAACGAGGAACAAAGGTTCCTAGTGTGGTGCCAGAACAATACATCCAGTTGGAAACCGTTGAGTACGAGAAGGGAGGCTGTCGTCTGGGAACCATTTATTTGTTTCCATCTTGTGTCAACAAACAACGACACTGCATAAAATCAATATCGACTCCGTACTAACTTACCATAAACTGAACGAGAAATTGGGAAATCTGAAAGTTCAGTGAGTGTTCTTTTTATTTTCTGGTCTCTATGGCCGCTGACGTATGCTGGAATGCCTCGTTGTATTCTGTTTGCTGTCTCGTATCCACAGGATGACCACAACACCGTACGATGAGAGCGCCTCCACTCCTCTCAAGCAGTAAGAGATCTCGAGCACGATAGTCTTAATCGAGAGATTGCAGAACTTGAGAGGAAAATACAGGTCTCAAAAGTAAAGCGAAACCAAGTCGTTCCAATCTTTTTGTTACCATCGAAACTCCTCACAAAAGTCTTCTTGGTGCGGTCTCAGGTGGACGCTTCAGGTACTAGACCGTGCAATTTGGCTCTAGCCGGTTTTGTGCAGTAAATATTCGACATTTGAGATTCTGAGGACAAGGTACGGAATGTGTTACTCTGAAAGTAGATCAATGACTCAAAGGTTCGATTGGTGCCCGCAGTCTCAGCTTGGTTTTCCACACCTGGAGAACTTTAAACGACACCAAGCTCTGAGTCTTTGAAGACCGTCTACAAGGAATCTAGGACGAAGGGCTAGGGCATTGCTTGCACGAACGCATCCCCCTGACCTTTCTCTGACTGAGGTATGACATGAATCGAGACCGTCAAGAAGATGATTCGATCATTTACCTTTATCTGACGTCGACGTGCTCTCGATAAACTGTGGCAGTAGCGTCGTTTGTTGGACAAGGTCCTTGGCACTTCCTGCCCCATAGGTGGCTTCGTCCAGCTCTCGAGCTCGTTCGATTGCGCGAGACTTCGACTGGAGCATCAATCTGGAAGGAAACGGGATTAGGTGCCGTGAACTTGAAGAACGCGATGTCAAGAATACTTACTGTTTTAGACGGGCCTCTTCTTCAAAAAATTCCTCTGGTTCAGAGAAACCTCCTGCACGCGCGAGAGAAATGTTATATGTTATATCGGTGATCGCGATGATTGAGTTATCCGCAAATCCTTGGGAAAAAATCGCCTGGAAGATTCCCTCACTGTTGAGGAGCTCTTCAAGTTCACCCCTCTCGCCATCTTGTGTGCTAGCACAGTCCTCGAAGCTTGCATCATCATCATCATCATCATCTTGCTCTTGGTTTGTAACGGATCCTATAGGCTTGGGTGATTCTCGCCTTCGTTCCAGCTGGATATCGTTTTCAGAAACCTCAACCTCTTCGGGCTTCCCTTCACCGTCCTCGCCTTCGATTAGGTCCGCCTGCGGAATTCCCGTCGGGTTTGACGCCTCTCGTGTCTCGTACTTCATCTTTGCGTCGTCCCTCCGACACATGTCTTGACCAGAAGTAGCGAACTCGCGTGCCTTTTCAGGAGGCTCCAGTATCGTTGCATCATTGCGCCTACGCCACGTCGTCTTCGCCCTCACTCGTGCCAATGAGGTCAACGTGTGGAAGTAGCAGTTGTTAAGTGGAAGTGGGCTGGATGGTTGAAGTGGCTGGCGGTTGGTGGGATGGTAGGTTGTGGGCAGGATTGGAAGGCACATATCGGGCTCGATGCCCTCGGTTTCGTTTGGAAGAGGGAGACCGTGCGATACCAGGATGAGATTGTAAACGATATACGGTTGAGAGCGGTCCCAGGAAGCAATCTAGAACGTAGGAAACATGTTTGGCCGTTGGTTTCCAAGTATGTAGACGAGACGAACTTACCGATTCGACAAATCCAAGGTATCGTTTCGGCTTCATTTCATGAGCAATTTTATCCAACTCCGGGTCATTGAGGTGGCGAACAGATTCAACAGGATCGATTGAGAATAAGAAGAAGCTGCCGTGGAATGGGAAGGAGACCTTCCTAAACTTCTTGAAAATTGGTAAAGGCATTACAGTGTCTGGGAGTGGTCGGCGGTGTCAGGTGGCCGTTATATATAGGGTATGTTGAGAGTTCATTGTCATAGAAAGGACTATAACCCATCCTGACTGGGAATAACAAATCCTGCCACCAGGACAATTGGCGTGCGTTGCTGGCCATGGTGGAAACGCCTTTGTGAGCGGAGGGTTTGTCGAACTGCAGAACCGGCAGTTGCCGTCGGCACAGTCCCTTGGTCACGGACACGAAAAATTCCCATCGCTGCGTACAGAACACACCCAGAAACTTCAGGAGAAATACCGTATAACAAAGAGGTATGATGCTTTTCAAGGTGATGTTATGCTCAACATGATCCCCATCACAGCAGTCAGCGAGGAGGATAACCCGCAAGTATTTGCATCGAAAAGCAGTTAAAAATGCATCTACCGTACTACGCCGAGTTTTACAAATAAATGCCTATTAGTGGCCTGCACGCGTCGTTTTTAATACGGAGCCAGACCAAGCTTTTAGCCTTCGAAGGTTAGCTACGACAGATTGAAAGAAGTGCATGGGTCGAATAGGCTTCAGCTCCCCTAAATGTACGTTTTATAAAGTGGTTTAAACGATTACTCAGAGTCTTACCTTCAGTCAAAGTGGTCCTAGTATTCTCAACAACGTCTTTTGCAGTTCCAGTTCCGTAGGTCGCTTCGTCCAGCTGGCGGGCTCTTTGAACCGCGCAGGATTTCGATTCGAGTATCAACCTAGGAGTGGTTCTTCAAGACGAATAACAAATCAAGCTTAACATGACATCGACGCACTGCTCCAAGTAAGCCCGCTCTTCGAGAAACTCTTGTGGTTCAGAAAATTTCTTTCCTTTTGACAGGTTGTAGGTGATGTTGGTTATTGCGATTATAGAGGAATCGGCAAACCCTTGGGCAAACATGGCGTGCATGATCCCTCGATCTGCAAGCCCGAAATCATCCCCCTCTTCCTCGTCGCTTTCAGCATCATCTTCTGTTGCAGGTCCAGCTGAAGAGGCGCCCCTTTCCTGTAGGCATATCCCATTCCCAAAAGAGGTTGATTCTGCTACTTCCAGCTGGCCCGTCGAATCTATGGCATCTGTTCCCTTCGGAGGTTCGTTGGTTTTTGGGATCGCGATGGTTCGCTCCCTGTACTCTGCTTGTGCTCGATATCGACGAATCATGTCTTTCCCAGAAGTTATATCCTCCCTGGCCTTTTCGCGGGGAGATAACAATATTGCATCGTTCTTCCTCCGCCATACTGTCTTAGCCCTCACTGTCACGAGTGGCGTTAGCATGTGGATATAACAGTCTCCGAAGGGGAGCGATTTCGACGGTTGAATTGGCTGACGGTTCGTAGGGTGGTATGTCGTAGGCATGACAGGAAGGCACATGTCCGGATCGATACCTCCCTTCTCGTTGAGAGCCGGAAGGCCGTGCGAGAGAAGGATGAGCGTGTAGACGAGGTACGGTTGGGTAACATCGAAGGAAACCTGTTGGGCAAGGGAAAATGCAAATGCATAAATGTTGGTTAGTATCTTCAAGCCAAAGTAATTCTGGTGAACATACCGACGAAACAAAGGCTAGATAACGTTTTGGCTTCAGCTTTCTAATAGTTTTGTTCAATTCGGGGTCATCGAGGTGTCGTACAGACTCTAAAGGATCGATCGTAAAAAGGAACAGTGAACTGTCCGCCGGGAAGGAAGTCTTTCGGAATTTCGCTGAAAATGGGAGGAGCATGTCAGGAGGAAGCAATGGGGGATTAGAGACTGTAGTACGTGGCTCTATATCTGGGTCTCTGCCTGTGTTCCTTCCTTCCTTTTTATTGTTCCAAGAACAAGAGCGTAATAAAGACAATCACTTTTCTGTATAATTGTTGAAAAGGGTGAGCAGAACAAGGCAGCAAGAACAAAACATCGCTGGTCTGTCTGACTAGATTACTTAGTAACCTCCTGCCACAATCGTTGTACATTATTATCGCCCTTGCCCCCGGTCCCCAAATCGTCATTCCAAGTGTTTTAAAATCAATAATAATACGCGCGTCCCCATACTAAGGGGTTGTTTGATCAGGAAGTCTACCCTCTTTAAACTTTTTGTCACGCTTGGAAAACTTGCACCAGCCCAAGAGTCGTTTCCACCCCTCGACCAGTCTTACCCACAAACCCTCTGTCTCGACTTTTATTTTAAATCGTTTAGGCCAAGTGCGGGCTGTGAATGATGTCGATTCAATTGGGTCCCATTGAAATGGAGGGCGGCTTACGGTTTGAACGCGAGGTCATCTCGGGTGCTGTCAAGCGGTTTAGTGCATTCCCATACGCTGCCTCATCCAACCGGCGTGCGCGTTCAATAGCATTCTGCCTTGCATCAGCAATTAACCTAGTCATCGTAAGTGCCCTATACTTGATATCTTTGAAAGGTGACCCACTTTTGTAACCGTTCTTGCTCCTTGAAGAACTCCTCCGGTTGGGCGTAATCCGTAAAGCTAGCAATATCGTATGAGATATCCGTAATGGCAAGCATTCTGTTGTCTGCCATCCCCTGTGCGAACGCCATGGCCATAATGTCACCGGGTCCTAGTTCTTCTGAGGAGTCTTCCCCAGAACCACCATCACTTCCTCGGTTGATTGGAGTGTCGTAGCCACTCTCCTCCGTTTCGCCGTCTGAAGACTCGGTATCACCTTCTTCGCCTAGTTGCTTTGGAAAAATTGCCTTGACAAGTCGACGCCGACGACTTCGATCCTTCTGGCCCAATTCTTCCTCCCTTACTTGGCGCGCTATTGACAGTCTGAAAGCGTCCCTATAGTCCCGATGCTCGGATTTTGCCCTGACAGTAATCATGGGAAGGTGGGTATGCTCGTAACAGTTGTCAAACGGGAGGACTTTATTGGGTCGAAGTGGTCGCCTCCCAACGGGATGATACGTAGCTGGCAGTATGGGTACACACATATCGGGTTTGATTCCCTTTTCTTCATTTCTTTCTGGCATCCCTTGAGCAAGGACGACGATATTATATGCGATATATGGTTGTGTATGATCCAAAGTTCGTAGCTGAATGTTAAAGATTTCATTAGGGTGTGAATAATCGAGACGAAGGAAGGTCGTACTTGGGACACATAACCAAGGTAATGATCACAGTGCATCTCCTGAGCAGCTTTCTGGACTTCGGAGTCTTCAACTTCCTGGACTGTCGCAATTGGGTCGATGCGAAAGCGAATGAAAGTTCCCATCATGGGAAATGGCGCTGGACCCGTCGGCTCTTTGACTTCGTCATCTGTAACCCAGACATCTTCACTTCGAACAGAGGAGCGCGTTAGGGACATGCTAAGGAAAAAAGTCGTGAGTGAGTGTGGCGAACTGAGACGGGATGACTAGATTGCTACCAGTTGAGAGACAATAAGAACAATACTCGAGTACCATTGTTCTTTGGAAATACAAAGCAGGCTTTCGAGAACAACACCTGCTTAAGCCTCTTTCAATAATATGGGATCGTGGTGTCAAAAACGAACAACTAACTGAGCAACACTGAACGAATACTTGTCGCCGCAGTTACGAGGACAAAACCAACGAAAGGACATCCCTCCAAAGTGGTTGGGAAGACCTCGATCGTACTGTTCTGCGCATGTATTTATATACGAATCCGAGATGATAGAGGTCGATAGGATGTAGATGTCCAAATATCTGTCGAGGTCGAGTGTAAGAGGCAAAAGTGATTAAAGGCGTCATAATGAGAATTACTTGGAACAAACTTCAGAGGGCAAGTTCGGAATCAGAGAGAGGTCCTTGGTCTCAAATAATCTGTTCTGACGTAGCTCCAGCATTACATATGCCTTCACAAAATTGACTAAGAAAAAGTCGTCCGCCAACATCTCGACTCAGTTTCGTGAAGACTTGAGTACTCACACGTTTGATTGATATCGCAGTCATAATGATAGCGGCGGTAGCACTCATTTTCCACTTCGAGTACAGGCTTCGGGGGTATTCTAATCTCGATGTCGGCCCTAAAAAATGGGAGAGCTTGCAACACTTACTTTTCGATTCCCTTCAAGTTTAGAGGATTATTCTTCCACATGGGAAGCCTTCCCTGGTTGCCCAATGTGGGCTCCTCTCCAGGAAAGTCGTGGAATGGCAGAGAGCTATCCATGACTTCGAGTAGGGCTGGGTATGCTGGCCCCAGCCGGAGCGAGCGTGCATGACTCTGCCGTGACGTGGTTCAACCAGCGCAGTCACCCAAAAAGTAATATACTCCCACGCTACGCGATTGGCACAACAAACTGAACAACCGCTATAGCCTCACCACGAGTTTTGCGCTACACTTTGTACTCGGAACGAGGTCGTCGTCTTGTACACGAACTGCAGTGCTCAATCGAGCTGAACACAGTGGATGGGCCAATGCCGTCAAAGACCTCATGGCCACGTACCTATTAACACCAGGTTTGTCGTCTTCCAGCGCAACCTTGGGACAGCTTCCATCTCTGATCATAGGTTTCGGGTCAAAGCTTCAAAGGGAATTACTTGATTTCCGGCGTAAATATCACATGAAGAGATGTGGAGAATCACCAAAGATTGCTGTTACTGGATACCGGCGGAAAGCCAAGCCAAGCTGAATACCACTGTCAACCTGGGAAGAGTAGAGATGGGTCCCAACGTCAGGCCAGACGTGCCTTCATCCGGGAACATCGTTGTTACCACACAATCAGTCCCGTTTCGGTGCGTCTCCTTTTTCAGATCACAATGCTAGTCATCTCATATCTCATGCATCACGTAGCCTCGGTACATATAGTCACCAGGGACTTGCAATTGACAAATGGGTCGGTCTGGGGGAAGTCT
Organism: Pluteus cervinus; assembly: GCA_004369065.1. Taxonomy (NCBI): domain Eukaryota; kingdom Fungi; phylum Basidiomycota; class Agaricomycetes; order Agaricales; family Pluteaceae; genus Pluteus; species Pluteus cervinus. Next base: position 120,993 of record ML208317.1, on the reverse strand, counting down.
AAGTTGCTTCATGGCGAGATGAGGTTATTGTTGGTAAGTCTGGTCCACTGACTCCTGTATGTCGTGAAGACTGACGAACGCATCTTCAGTTCCCCTGTGCTACTGTTTGACGAGAAGTCGAACTTCCTGTTCCCCTTTGAAGTGAGACGACCAATGTCCAAGCGCCATTTCCCAACCTCGACCGTAATCTCATTATTACGCCTGGGCGATACGGGACACGCTGTCATCTAGCATTCCCCGCTAGGTCCGTTTGCTGGGGTCCCCGGTGACTTTGTGATAGTGCAGGGTTCTGGACGTCACCCAACCCCTTTTGCGCGATAGCTCCTGTGGAGATGATTGGACCAACCCCGTTAACGCTCATCTATGACCTCAATTAAATGAATCCTCGTGTATACAACGTGCGGACTAAATCGAACGTCGCCCTTAGGGACCCCATTCTTGCCGTATTCCCCAACTTGCAATGACGATTCATCCCGTTGCCGCTCGTCCTACTTCTGAACCCGCCCAGTGAGTTCCTGTCCTTCGTCTGCGAGTCGCACATTGATCACTGCTCCTCCAGGAACACCGATAATATTGTGGTACATCGCATTGGCTGTGCATCTTCGAGTACTGAAACATTCCCATTACCCGCAGTCATTTGAATACTTCCAAACGATCATCTTGTACGTGATCGTACTCTTCATTGAATCACCCCTTTCATCAATACTTATCGCGTTTAGATCCTTTGAACTTCGTCTGAAGAAGACAGAAGAGGATGCCAAGGAACGGGAGGAACGGTTTGAAGACCAACGTCTAGAGTTTGAATCCGAAACTCGACGGTCTATAACTCTGGCCAATACTCGAGTTGAAGAAGCCCAATGTCGCATGAACGAAGCGCTTTCCCAGCTCCAGATAGCCAATCAAGCACGCCTGGAGGTCTCGGAAGAGAAGGTTCAGTTGGAGTCGGCATTGGTCGCTACCAATCAGCAGCTTGCCTTGGCAGAGGAAGAACGGGAGCAGGAGAGGCTACGGGCGGCAAGAGTTGTGGGCACGGTCAACCAACAGCAAGTGCACATAGAGGCGTTGGAGGGACAACTTGTCAGAGCGAACGGGAGGGCTGAGGAATGTCAACGACGATTGTCTTCGAAGCGGTGGGACCGAATCGAATGGACTTTAGGCGTTGGCGCTGGATGTTTGTTGACGGGTGGTGGATTCAAGCTCGTCATCTCATTTGGAATGACGGCATCCATCGGGACGGGTCTTGGAGGGTTGATGGCCGCTGGTGGTGTCCTTTGCTTGTTGGATAAGGTCCTTTCCGACGAAGCGAAGGAGTTGCTGATGCAAGTCATCTCGGGGATTGCGAACGAAGTTGCGCTGGTTTGGCTTGTTCGTGGTTGGATGGACGTACCAAGGGCGAAGCAGAGGCATCACATGTGCGCCTATCCCTTGGTAGAATTCCAGACGTGAAAGGCGATAGTACGTATGAAGATTTGAAGGTCTATTTAATAATATGGACACCTTGCAATTGTGTACGTGGTCAACTGCCCTGCCTCCATCTCGATATCAGTCCTGACTTAGACCAAGATTACCCATTGTAAATTTGTCTTCTCCGCCCCATGTAATACTGCATAGTTTCAGAATAACTGTCATCAACCTTAACATACAACCTGGCAGTTGGTCGAACAATCAGTACGTCGCCTCCTCCCAACAGTTTCCACGTGCGGAACGGCTCTTATATTCGGGAAGCCTTTCAATAATTTAATTCAGATCTCCAAAAAGACTTATTCCATTCGTGAGTTTTGTGTTCTTCGATGCTTTGCCATTGTCTGCACATCATGCTTTGTGCAACGCGTTTATTCATCCGTCCTACCCCATCTCCATTGACTACGTTATGGGGTGACTTCGTCTCGTTTTGTCCATTACTAAACCATGACCATAGAATAAGAGAAACGCCATCCAGGATCTTTCCCTTGTATTTCTCCTTGGACGTCATAGGTCTATGGTGAACAGAGTCAGTCTAGGCGCCGGGATGGACCACTCTCCTCCCATAAATATCCTCAAGGCCACAAGAAAAAAGTATTTCACTACTTCATGCCTCGAACCAGCTGCAGAACCCGACGAGACCGACTTGTAATTGCCCCTGCGGGCGGTTGGCAAGATGGAGGGATCGGGGCTGTTCAGGCGTCGTTCA
>ML208317.1:106614-118352 GCA_004369065.1 Pluteus cervinus | reverse complement strand
CACTCTCAAGCAGAGTGGCAACCACCTTGCGTAGCATGGCCCATGCTGGGAAATACCGGCCATGTTTTATCGTTTCGAGGAGACGACACCGGCAAGTGTATCTGATGGGGACACTCGAGGGGAAATCTCGCCTTATGGTCGATCAATTCACTCAAGACTTGATGATCCCAATTGCCCCAACTCACGTGAAGGGCTCCTTCCAACTCGTTGTTAATCCCCCTGGACTGGAGATGCCATGTTGGGTCAATGGATTGCTGAAAGCTGGATTTGACAAGCTCTCGGGGTACTGGACGAGCCAGACCGAAAGTACGGGGGAGGTCAAATACCAAGCAGAAAAGTCTCAAGTTGATGATTTTCTCCTTGCTTGTGCGGAACAGCAAGAGCGATTTCGAGCTCTCAGTGAACAGAACCCTCAACTCAAGACCGATATGATCCGGCAGTTTCTGGTTGGTGCTTTGCAGTAATACGTGTGTATGCTGAATCACTAACAAGTTGATTAGGATTACATGGAAGCCTTCAACTCCAATTGTGTAACGTCCGGCCAATGTTCGTTAAAATTCTCCGTGCAAGCGAGGAACAACCGAACCGGCCGACGCAATAGTCGAATATCGACAAATTCGAGGGCGAAGCGGGCGCCTCGTCCTGTTCTTGACAGTGTAGTAGATTTCCCACCCCTTGCACCTGTCAATGGGTAGTATTTCGTAGACTAGTGTACAGCCAGAGAGTATTCCTCGGTATACGCATGCATATCTTAGAATAAAATATAGACATCAAGTAATACTCTTCGAACTTCACCCTCCCGTTTATTCCTACTAATTCCTACTAGATATCCGGGAGTCTCGCAAATATTTTCTGTACAAGAACCTCACTTGTCTTATCGAGTCTTTTGGCGCGCTCGCGTGGGCGTTATCACTCCGAACACTTTCCCTGCGTCATAATTGTGGCGAATCGCGAACAATCACCAAGACGGCATAAAGGTTGCTTGTGGAAACGGAATACAAAGGTTCCTCCAGGAACAAGAACATTATTGTTTTTTCCTCAATCACATTCCATCGATCGAAAGTCGTATAAAGGCGCATTGGCTGACTTGACGATCAATCACTTCAACCCCATAGGCCATCACCCACGCCATCTACACAAGATGAATAATGAAGCACCTCCACATCCTTGCGTCTTTCCGATGTCCAGGACATTCATTCTTTTCGCCGTCGATTATCTGGCTGCTGTAGAGCCCCTAAACGACGAGATAGCGAATATGGCTGCAAAAGCGATGCCCCAAAAGCGATTTCTTGCCTATGTGGACCAGGTATGGTGACCAAAATGCTCATTAACAGAAATTTTGATTCCATGTGTACAGATAATATCATTGAATACGCACCAAGCGTGGTTGAAGTACCACCTTGTTCTCGTATCCAAGGGACTTCCAGAGAAGAACGAGGAACAAGGCGTCGAACCTGGAATGTGCAATCCGATTTTCCCAACGACATACCATCCTACTGGACGAGAACCCCTGCAGCTATCATCTCCTCTCCCCTTCGAAGATTGCTACACCCACTCTCATATCCCTCTCGCCATCGTTCGAATCAGATCCGAGACTCGTAATTACCGAAATGCAATCTTGATTGGCCAAAGGGATCGAATACGTGATGGAAGGCTTACGACGGATGACAACGACCGACAAGATGAATTACTAGGCGCTCGTAGGGCTCAACGAGTACAAGAGCACAATGACAGTGAACCAGGATCCCCACCGCCCGAATCTAGCCTGGAGGAGGAAGACGAATTGGGTGAAGCTCTAGATGACGATGACGAAGGAAATAGCCAGAGCCACATGGTCCTAAATCCAATCGATATGCTGGCACTCCTCCTAGCAGAGGGGATGCCAGATGAGTCGGACATCCCGATCACGGATGTCACCTATGACCTAACAAGCAGTAACGACTTTGCTCAACCCTCAGAATATGTAGAAGCTGTTAATAATCTGAAAACGTACGTGAGACTTTCGCAAAGATCGTGCCCGATGCTACATTCGCTGTACTAACGTATTTAGTTTGGTGCGGCAGGCCAAGAGCCGCGCCATAGAACGTGCTCGAATGATAGACGAACAGACCTACGCACCTATCGCGATTCAAACTCCTGAAACTGAAGTTCCTGTGGGATCAGAAAATCAGAACGAACCCATCACGGAAGATCACAAACGAAAAGACCGCTCCAGTAGGTGCTATGTAGGACAGCTGATTTATACTTACATTCGTGGCGGCAGGATTCCAGGCCATTCGACTTCGAATAACGCCCAAAAGATACCTCTCAAAACAGTGGGACAAGCTCAAAGGCTGGTCCAGTCACATACTGAATCGGAATCATTAGGGTTCAAGTTTGTAGGGATTATAGATTTGATTTATTTACTTACCTAGTCCCGATCGGCGCATATGTGGATAACCTCGACTTCGTTTAACATATATAAGCTTGTGTTCCTGTTATCAAAGTTAGAGCGAGATGTCTGTCCAGTTCGAAAAGCCGACTAAAAGTCCAAATTGCATGAAAGCTTTGGTTCAACAATCGGGTTTATACTGTCAGTATTGGCACAGAATTTGTCGAGAGACAAGGCAACTTGCACTGTCTGGATCAAAGATGTCAAGAGCGCTGAGAGGCAAAAAGGAGATTGACGCTCGTTTGAGGTCCGTGCGTGCGAACCATTAGCCAGGATCCAACTTGCAGACGTTCCTCGTCTCTGATGTAACCCTGGGCGGGCACTCTACAGCGTCACCTCTTATTCTCTTTCGTTCATGCAGAGCTCCGATTCACAAAAGTGGAATTATGATACGTGAGTGGTTTCCACCGCGCTGGAGATCAAAGGATGTATCCCTGGAAGCCTTCGGTACGCCCATGTTAACGTTGTAGTCAAGATAATTCTAATTGTTCGATCAGGGATACATCTCGAATTCTCCTTTGTACTATAGTGGGGCACGTACGACGAGGGCGTCGTGTCCGGCGACGAAGCCAGAATATCCTTTTGCGAAGATTCTCTCCTGCTTTACCCAATGTTCAAACGTTCAAGCGTCACCATAGCATCTCTGCAATCGCTATATAACCCCGACCCCACATCGGTCAATTTATCATTTCATCAACCACCGATTATGACTGACCATTCAACTACAGATTCCGGGCTGGCCCAGTATTATCAATCTGGAGACATCGGTTGTATCAAAGCTTCCATGCAACATCCATTCCTTGACCTCGTCCGAGAAGACCCATTCTGCCAAGGAGATCAAGTGATTTCTCGAGGATTCTGGAATGTGGCTCGTAAAACGAGCATATACCGGGCCGGGAAGTGTCGACCATGCCTCATTGACAAGCGTCACGAGGATATGATCTATCTCATGGGCACGATGGGAGGAGTTAACCCAGATCAGTTGGACACCCTCACACAACACTTTCTTATACCGATTGATCCTACCCCCTCGAACGGTGACTTCAGCCTCCAGCTTATGCCACCTTCCCTCAAGTGTCCCTCGTGGGTCGTGTGTTGCCCTTTCAATGGATGCCTGGACGATATACAAGGGGCTTGGTGCATCGACGTTGTCCACCCTCGGACAAAAGAAATGTTTAGTGCTCCTCAATGTATCAATCCTGTACAACTCACGACATTCAGGCAGCTATGTGACGATCGCTGGGCCAGCTTTCGAAACATGGAGCACCACGCCAAGAGGCCTATGGTCCTAGATTTCGTAGGTTCAATACCGATCCTTTTGTTTCTAACACTTGCTAACTTGACCTGTCCGATCAATAGCTCGATAAAGCAAAGGCTCGCACCATTCGTAGCAAACGGAGTAAACGTACCAGATCTTTTGCTCCATCGTTTGCTCCAGCGTCTTCCATTTATAGCTACGTGACAAAAAGATTCGGATAGACCCTCATCTACGTTCGAGTAGGTTATTGTCAATACGACAATTGAATGCACATAGAACTAGATGTTTCGATGGAAATTTAGTCAACTGGGACTGCCTGACAACGAATGACCACACACAGGGTGAGGTCGACAAATGAAACTTGCTGCCCTTATTCCACATCGAGAATTCCTCTTCAACGGAATTGAGCCCGACCAAGAACTCGAAAAGGAAGTAGTTGTATTCTCTCACTATCATTTATTGGCATTTGATTCCCAGCGAGTACAATATATCATTCCGGATCCCACAAGGTTCTCCAGAGACCTCTCGTGGTACAGCGCTTCTCACTTACTCTTAGGGATGCTGTTCCCCTTGCCCCCTTGGCCGAGGAAAATTCTGGGAAAAAGAGACACACTTCCCGCTTGGACAACCTTCGTCGTGTTCACCCTGGATCCTGTGGCGACCGTCAAGCACCTCAAGGACGCAGAAGCCCTAAAGGCTGCACGAAGAATGAAACCCAAAACATACCTAGCGTATGTGAATAAGGTATGTCGATACTCAGTTGAAGTACGAATAGAGTTGATGATCGAATAACTTGAAGGCCTGGTCCTGGGATTTCTCACTTCCCTACCAAGTTTACGATATTATACTTCTTGCTCATGGCCTACCCGAGCGGGATGCACAATCAGGAATTGAACCAGACATGTGTACACCAGTGGCACCCGCAACCTTCCACCCTTCAGGACGTGACCCACTGCAACCATCAAGACCACTTCCCTTCGAAAATTGCTATTTTCATTCGAAAATCCCTGTTAAAAAAGTCAAAGCCAAAACGGTGTGGCGCAGATATGATAATGCCATAACAATGGACGGCGATGAACGCTACAGGGATGGCGAGCTTGCCGGCCAGGACAAGGACCGGATGCAACGTCTACGCCATCAATATCTCTTGGACCAAGCTGCATCGGCGCACGGAAGTGCGGGGAGCGATCTACCTGCCCAAGCAATTCCTTTAGGCTCAGAAGCCTACAAAGTGGTCACAGTACTTTACAGAGGCGTCCTTGAACAACGGTTCATGCGAGTTCCGCCTGTCGATCGAGAAGAACACGATAGCCATGAAGTACCAGATGAGGAAGCTGATACGGAAGAAAACTGTCAGCTCCCAAGTGTGGCACCGTTATTAATTGCCCTTGGCACCCCGGATGAATCTATGATCGCTATCACCAACATCTCCTACAACCTATCCACAGTGAAAGATTTTGAGGAACCGGCAGAATTCTTTGCGGAGGAAGCTTACTTGCAGCAGTAAGTAGTTGAGCCTGACCTTGAATATCAACTAACGCGTTGAAGGATCATCCAAGAGTCGAAGGAGCGCACTGCTGCTCGTGCTCGGAAGATAGACGATGAAGCATACGGTGCCGGCACTGCCCAAGACGTCATCTCTAGTTCAAACAGACGGACAAAACCTGAGGGAAATTGGGCAGTTGGTATGTTATCCCTTGAGCTTGAGGTGTGGGGCCATGATTGACTTACCTTTACGAAGGCGACCGTGCTGTTTCTGCGCTGAAGGCCTTCAAAAAGGTTGTGCATATCCGAAGTGGCTGGAAGGGCGCAACATCACGTCGTCCCAATTCCACAAATATTCCGACACGGGCACCCTCTCTCCCAGCCTAGTACCTATCGTACCTCGATTATGAGATTGTACAGTCGTCATCGAGAATTTCAACAGATTCAAAGACTCACGGAAAGTCATCCAGTAGCCAAAATGATTAAAGATAGCCGCCTGAAGAGGCTTATTCCTCATCGGGAATTACCCTTCTTTCCAAAAGAAAATTAGACCACTTGGAATCGGGACGGCTATTCATACGAAAGGGAAGTGGTTGTATTCTCTCCTTATTGTCCAATGCCGTTTGATCCCCATCGCTACGTGTATATCATTCGGTTCAGAGTACCCTCCGTTCGCGCTACTACTCGCAGATCATGCAACTCCCCTTACTCCCTTGGCCAAGGAAAATTCCAGGAAAGAGGGATACACTTCCTGCTTGGACAACATTCGTCTTGTTTACCGTGGATCCTGTGGCGACCGTCAAACATCTCAGGGACCCAGATGCTTCAGCAGCTGCACGAAAAATGAAACCAAGAACGTATCTAGCATATGTGAATAAGGTATGTTGGCCGCACATCGTTATACGGCGGAGACTTAAGGAATCTAAGGCATGGTCCTGGGATTTTTCACTCCCCTACCAGGTTTATGACCTGATACTCCTTGCCCATCGTCCACCTGAGCGGGATGCACTATCAGGTATCGAGCCCGATATGTGTACACCGGTGGCACCCACAATCTTTCACCCCTCCGGACGAGAACCCCTACAACCATCAAAACCACTTCCATTTGAAAATTGCTATCTTCATTCAATAATTCCTGTCAAAAAGGTCAAAGCCAAAACAGTGTGGCGTAGATATGACAATGCGATAACCATGACTGGGCAAGAACGCTGCAGAGATAAGCGGCTCGCTGGCCAGGACAAGAATCGAATGCGACGATTGCGCCACCAATATGCCTTGGATCAAGACGTATTGGCGAGAAGTTCGGAGAGCACCGCACCTGGTCCTCCAGATCCAGAAAACTACAAAGTCGTCGAAGTACTTTATCGAGGCGCCCTTCAGAAACAATTAATGCGGGTTACACCTGCCAATCAGGAGGAACAGGGTGTCACTGAGGGGCCGTCGGACAAAGGAAGTGACAAGGAAGGGAGCTTTGAGCTGCAAAGTGTGGCACCATTGGTATTTGCGCTCGGCACCCCAGATGAATCCATGATCGCGATCACCAATATTTCTTACAACCTATCCACGGTTAAAGATTTTGAGGAACCGGCAGAATTCTTTGCGGAGGAAGCTTACTTGCAGCAGTAAGTGGTCGAGCCTGACCTTGAATATCAACTAACGCGTTGAAGGATCATTCAAGAGTCGAAGGAGCGCACTGCTGCTCGTGTTCGGAAGATAGACGATGAAGCATACGGTGCCGGCACTGCCCAAAACGTCATCTCTAATTCAAACAGACGGAAGGCAAAACCTGAAGGAAATTGGGCAGTCGGTATGTTATCCCTTGAGGTGTGGGTCCGACAGCTATGATTGACTTACCTTACAAAGGCGACCGTGCTGTTTCTGCGCTGAAATCCTTCAAAAAGGTTCTGCGTATCCGAAGTGGCTGGAAGGGCGCAACATCACGTCGTCCCAATTCCACAGATATCCCGACATGTGCACCCTCTGTCCCAGCCTAGCACCTATCGTACCTTGATTATGAGATTGTACAGTCCTCATCGAGAATGTAAATAGATTCCAAGACTCACGGAAAGTCGTCCAGTAGTATTCGAAAAGCCGACGAAGAGTCCGAATTAAATGAAAGGTTGGTTTCAATGATAGAGCTATATTGTCCGCGTCAGCACAGAATCCGTCGAGTTGCCTTGATCAAAGTTGTCAAAAAAGAAGCTCGACCCTCGCTTGAGGTCCGTGCGTGCGAACCATCAACCATTTTAGGAATGATCCGCCCAACTCGACTTGCAATCGCCTGCAGACTTTCCTCGTATTCTGTTTTCCCTCATCGACCTCACGGACGAATCGAAATGCATTATGCTGGCAATTGGAAAGGTTCAGCTGACCCATTCTCATGTGGGGACAAACTTCGGTCAAAGTCCTTGAAGCCGTCAGGTCCGCATCGTCAAAGGTTTCAAGATGGGAAGCTCAAAGAGTTTGGTGAAAGTCGATAGTACGATTGCTTTGGCTCAACTGACAATATAAATAGGGCTCGATGAAGTTGAAGACGTACCTTGGAGTCCTGGGCCATCATGTCCCTTCGGAACTCCATCCTACCGAAGACGACAACCCTCCAAAATCGCTGGTACAACGGTGGCATAGGCGTAATTCGGGCTTCTATTGGCCACCCCCTCGTCCACCTCCTTAAGGACGACCCATTTTGCCAGTCCGATCACCTTTCGCAGCGGGTCCAATCTGTTTCCAATACTCTCAGCACTGCGGGAAAGTTCCGACCATGTCTTGTGGTAACTAAACGCAAAGTTCGAAGGATTTTCTTGATGGGCACTCTCGAGGGAAAGTCTCCTTTAGCGATCGACAAACTAACGCAAGAGTTTCTTATGCCCATCGCTCCGACATTTCGGAAAGGAGCGTTCCAGTTGACTGTCAATCCGACTGGATTAGCCACACCCTCTTGGATTGTTGGCGTACCCTCGACTCTCGGATTCGATAATCTCCTTGGATACTGGACTAACGACGGCCCTGGGAACCTGACTTATCGAGTTGCTCCTCAAGACGTTGACGAGTTCCTTGCCCATTGTACTCAGAAGAAATACGATTTCCTTCAACTGTCAGAAAGTAATCCCGAGTACAAGACGGATCTAGTCAACCAGTTTCTCGTGAGTTGTCTATCTCTCCGTAACAGCCTCAAAGGTTGATGAAGTCACCACCAGGATTGTCTCGAGGAATTATACGGTAATGCCCCCCACCACCGGAATGACGATGGCTCAAAATCATCGACTGGATCCGGTAGAATCCCCAAGCTTCAAAGCATCGTTGATTTCCCACCGTTATAGTATCTACTTATAATATTTACTGCAGGTTCACATTATTTTCTTGGGCATTGATCCTCCTATCTTTAAACCTGTGTTGCTTTGATGACGAGTTACTGTAATTACCACAATCGTCTTTCATCGTCAAAGCACGCTGGGTCTATTGCCGAAAACGGTCAAGAAAGGGATCACTGGCACGGTCACTATAAAAGAACGGTCACCTTGAACAAATAACAACCACACCTCGCTTCGCGCCACTCTACAACTCCCAATCATAGGTCATGAATGCAGAAATCAAGCCGGCACCGGATTACCCATGTGTCTTCCCAATGCTATCTACTTTCATTCTATTCTCGATCGACCCAGTAGCCACCGTCGATGGGATCGAATATAATTGTGTGCAACGGGTGGCACGCGAGATGGAAACTAAACGATATCTGGGCTATGTCAGCGAGGTATGTTTGCACTTCGATTCACCTACTGGCCACATACTAAGTTGGATGGAATGATCCAGATTCACACTCTAAACACAACTCGGCCGTGGTTGAAGTACGATATTGTACTTATTGCCAGGGGCCTTCCTGAGCGAGACGTAGAGAATGGGATTGAGCCCAACATGTGTCTCCCTATTCTCCCGAATACAGCTCACCCTACCCAGCGCGAACCTCTGAGACCAACAAAACCCCTCCCATTTGATAACTGTTATACCCACTCCCATATCGACCCAGCTACCGTTCGTGCAAGGTCAGCAAAGTGGCTGTACAAAGAGGCAATTTTGATCCCACCTTCGGAAGCTATACGCGATGAATCTGTTGCGACTGCAGATCTAGAACGCATGGAAGAGTTGCAGGCCACCCGAGGCGTACGTGTAGACGAGGTGCTGAAACATAACCCAGATTCTCCAATGACATACGACTCTCGTTCTCTCGCCGAAGAATGCGAACCACAAACAACAACTCTTGGCCCAATCGACATCCTGGGACTTGTTTTAGGTGGTGGAATCCCTGACGACAACACTATTGCGATTACAAACATATCATACAACCTGGAGGAGTGCCTAGATTTCGCTCAGCCCTCTGATTTCTATAACGAAGTCGAAAAACTTAGAACGTACGTTGTCTACCTTTGCCTTGAGACCCCGAAACTCACTAATACGGTCCTTAAGGTCGGTGAAGAATGCGAAAGCAGCCGCTATTGAGGAGGCCAAGAAGATCGACGAGGAAACATACGGAGGCACCCAATGCCGCCCCGAGCTGGATATCAAGCCTGTTGTGCGAGATAAGGTCGTTAAGACTTCGGATGGACAGAATAAAGTGTTGGAAGGTGATACCAGTCGCAGTAAGTCTTCTGGTCGCTTTCCCTAGTGCTCGATGAGTAAACGGTGGACTTGCAGGTCTATACTCACTTGGGCTATTGCTCAAGTACAAGATTCCGCTATTTGCTGCATGGACAAAGCCGAAAGGATGGTCAAGAACATGAATCGCGACTGGATCATGGAGATGAAGAGCGTGCTGTAGATAGGACTGCTTACGAGTTGGTCTGGATAGAATAAAGTGTTTGACGTCGAGGGTTGTCAACGTTCATGCTGATTTCTTGTTCATGTTAAAAACCTGCAAAAGGTCATAGACTTCGGAGCTGTTGGAGAAGCGTTGCGCGATTTGGCTTGAGCGCCTAGGTCACAGTACTTGCCGGACGTAAGCGCGTGGGCGCTGTACCTATTGAGGCCGCTCCTCCCACGGTTTTGACGAACCATGCTCATCGACTATAACTCACGATTGACAAAGGCAGCAACTCACCTGGAATATTCCTTGGTTTCGATCCTCAAAGTTTGAGGTAAAGTCATGAATCGATGGGCCATCGTGTTAAATGGGAGACTGGCCCGAGTCAGGGACCTGGAGCGACTGTTTGGGGCATCCACGGCCCGCCGAGTCTTCCTCTACAGCCTTTGTTCAACGTCAACCCCCAAGGTGCAACATGAGCACCATCCAAGAAAAAATCCATGCTGTTCGAGCAGCAGTGGTCAAACGCGCACCATACTGCACTGGTATCGTGAAGATCGATGACAAAAACTCTCGTCTATTTTGCAAGAAACAAGACGATACGTCAGGGTGATTTCCTTCTACCTGCTGTCGACTGGGATATTCACCTTTATTTCTGGCCTCAAGGTACCTCACATTCACGTCTGCCACTGCCTCGCAATTGCAGGACTTGACAGACGCGTGTCTTCCTGCCACATTTGGTCGCGATAAAGAAGATGTTTACGATGAGTCGTATAGGAAGGCCAGGAAGCTGGATCTTGACGATTTTGCGGCTAAGTTCGACCCACACGCTGCTGGGATTGTCGATATCATACGGGAGGGATTGCTTGAAGGATTGAACCAGACGAGGCGGATTAAAGTCGAGTTGTACAAACTAAACGTGTATGGTAAGTCCCCGATTCGACTATCAATTCGATGTCTCTTCTTACAAGATCCCTCTTATAGACCAGGGTGCTTTTTTCAAGGCTCACAAAGATACACCTCGCAGTGGGAGCATGTTTGCCTCCCTCGTTGTTGTTTTCCCCACTGCTCATCAAGGCGGAAAGCTTCTCCTACGCCACGATGGGGAAGAGTGAACATTCGACTCTGCCGAAATCCCATCAAAGACCAGTTCGCCGTCTGCATCGTTCATCGCGTTCTTCAGTGACGTCGAACACGAAGTTACCCCCGTCGAATCTGGTTACCGTGTTACCCTGACCTACAACCTCTCTTACGAAGAACCCTCCACCGCGGAAATCACATCCCCCGATCCCTGCTCCGTCCTCTACAAAATCATCCCTGATGTCGTTCCTCTTCAAACCGCCGTCACAAGTCTCCTTCAGGATGAGCGTGTATTACCACAAGGCGGTTATTTTGGTTTTGGATTACGCTTCACCTACCCCGCCTTCGGTCAAAAGGGTTCAAACCTCCAACTTGTTCTCGAACAACTCAAAGGAAGCGATGCACTTCTCAAACAAGTATGCGATACCCTTTCCCTATCCACCACTCTCGAAGTTGTCTTCACAGAGGACTGTCATTACTTTGAGGTTCTGGTCCCCGAGGCTGTTGACATGTCTAACCGCCAGATTGAGTCCACTTTTGACTACGAGTTGGAAGACTTTGGAGCAAAGAAGGTGGTAGAATGGGATGAGGAACGGAGTCAGTATCCAGACGCCCCTCGTATTATGTGGGTTACGCCAAGAACTGAGTTCTTGACGTATGAAGGTTCGTTTATCGCATATGGAAATGAG